>CM023454.1:167047785-167209932 GCA_013339765.2 Haemaphysalis longicornis | reverse complement strand
TTTCTTCATCACGTTTATATATTGTCACTGCAGCAGCACTCTTCTTGCTTACAGTTGCCGTGATATCGACTTCTAGTCTTTCATCTGAACAACGCAATTTCTCCCTTTTTTGTTAGTTAGGTCTGTGTGTCGTTTTTAGAAAAAACTGGGTGCTCCTAAATTCAATAAAAATGGCCTCATCTAGAAAGTATACATACAACAGAACATCCACCGTATATATTTCAATGTTTGCTAACATCTGAATTTTAAATACTACTCAATTCGCTTCACTTCCAGCTACTTCAAAATTCCATTCAAGCCATTATTCACACCAAAAGCAATATAACAATTTTTTTCTTCTGTATCTAATGTAAGGCCACTTTAAGGTGTTATGTCATCCGCCGGTGTGAATAACAGAAGCACAGAGAATTACAAGAATCTGCAATGGCATATGCTATGTCTGGATTGTCATTTCTTGATCACGTTATTATGTTGCCACTGCAGCACTCTTCTTGCTTACAGTGGCCGTAATATCGCCTTCACGTTTCTCATATGAACAACGCACTATCTCCCTTTTTGGTATTTAGGTCTGTGTGTCGTTTTTAGAAAAAACCAGGTGCTCCGCAATTCAGTGAAAATGGCCTAATCTTGAAAATGTGCATACAACAGAATATCCGCCGCATATATTGTAATTGTATGTTAACACCTGAATTTTAGATCCTTCTCCATTCGCTTTACTTCCAGCTACTTCAAAATTTCATTCAAAGCCATTATTCACAGCAAAAGCAATATAACAATTTTTTCTTCTGTATCTCCTGTAGGGCCGCTTTTAACATAGTTTGATAACCTCCGGTGTGAATACAAGAACACAGAGTTATACAAGAAGCTGCAATGACATATGCTATGTCTGGATTGTCATTTCTTTATGACGTTAGTACATTGCCACTGCAGCACTTTTCTTGCTTACAGTCGCCATGATATCGCCTTCAAGTCTTTCATCTTAACAACGCCATATCTCCCTTTATTGTTAGTTAAGTCTGTAAGTTGACTTTTAGAAAAACTGGGTGCTCCTCATTCCAATAAAAATGGCGTAATCTAGAAAATGTGCATACAACAAAATATCCCCCGCATATATTGTAATTGTATGCTAACACCTGAATTCTAAATAGTTCTCCATTCGCTCCACCTCCATCTACTTCAAAATTCCATTCAAGCCATTCTTTACAGCAAAAGCAATATAAAAATTCTTCTACATCTCCTGTGGGGCTGCTTTTAAGGTAGTATATCATTCTCCAGTGTGAATAAAAAAGCACAGAGATTTACAAAAAAGCCGCATTAACATATGCCATGCCTGGAGTGTAATTTTTTATCACGGGTATATATAGTCCCGGCAGCACTCTTCTTTCTTACGGTTGCCGTCATAACGCCTTCAAGTCTCAACTGAACAACGCAATATCTTACTTTTATGTTATTTAAGTCTGTGTGTTGTCTTTAGAAAAAACTGACTGCTCCTTAATTAAATGAAAATTGCTAAACCTGGAAAATATGCATACAACCGAAAAACCGCCGCATGTATTTTAATTGTATGCTAACACTTGAATTTTAAATAGTTTTTCATTCGCTTCACTTCCAGCTACTTCAAAATTCTATTCAAGCCATTATAAACGCAAAATGACTTAAAAATGCCTCTGAAGTGATTATTTACAGCAAAAGCAATATAACAATATTTTGTTCTGTATATCCAGTAGGGCCGCTTTTAACGTAGTATGTCATCCTCCGGTGCGAATAAAAGAAGCACAGAGATTTACAAGAAGCTGCAATGACAAGCTATGTGTGGATTGTCATTTCTTGATCGCGTTATTATATTGACACTGCAGCACTCTTCTTGCTTACAGTTGCTATGATATCGCCTTCAAGTCTTATCTGAACAAAACAATATCTCCTTTTTCTCGTTAATATATTGTCACTGCAGCACTCTTCTTGCTTACAGTTGCTGTGATATCGCCTTCAAGTCTCATCTGAACAACACAATATTTCCTTTTTTTGTTTTTAAGTCTGTGTAGTCTTTCAGAAAAAGAGGCTGCTCCTGAATTCAATGAAAATGGCCGAACCTAGAAAATTTGCATACAACAGAATATCCGCCGCATATATTGTAATTGTATGCTAACACCTGAATTTGAAATACTCCTTCATTCACTTCACTTCCGGTAACTTCAAAATTCAATTCAAGCCATTTTTCACAGCAAAAGCAATACAACAATTTTTTCTTTTGTATTTCCTGTAGGGTCGCTTTTAAGGTAGTTATGTCATCCTGAGTGTGAATAAAAGAAGCACAGAGATTTACAAGAAGCTGCAACGACATATGCTATGTCTGGATTGTCATTTCTTGATCACGTTAATATATTGTCACTGCAGCACTCTTCTTGCTTACAGTTGCCGTGATATCGCCTTCAAGTCTTCATCTGAAAAACGCAGTATCTCATTTTTTTGTTATTAAGTCTGTGTGTCGTCTTTAAGAAAAACTGGGTCTCCTCAATTCAATAAAAATGGCCTAATCTATAAAATGTACATACAACAGAATATCCGCCGCATATATTGTAATTGTTTGCTAACATCTGAATTTTAAATACTTCTCCATTCGCTTCACTTCCAGCTACTTCAAAATTCCTTCAAGGCATTCTTTACTTCAAAAGAAATATAACCATTTCTTCTTCTGCATCTCCTGTAGGGCCACTTTTAAGGTAGTATGTCATCCTCCGGTGTGAATAAAAGAAGCACAGAGATTTACAAGAAGCTGCAATGGCAAATGCTATGTGTGGATTGTCATTACTTGATCACGTTTGTTTATTGTCACTGCCCAGCACTCTTCTTGCTTACAGTTGCCGTGATATCACCTTCAAGTCTTTCATCTGAACAACGCATTATCTCCCTTTTTTGTTCGTTAAGTCTGTAAGTCGTCTTTCAGAAAAACTGGGTGCTCCTCAATTCAATGAAAAGGCCGAACCTTTAAAATTTGCATACAACAGAATTTCTGTGGCATATATTGTAATTGTTTGGTAACACCTGGATTTTAGATACTTCTCCATTCGTTTCACTTCCGGGAACTTCAAAATTCCGTTCAAGCCAATCTTCACAGCAAAAGAAATATAAATTTTTTTTCTTCTGCATCTCCTGTAGGGCCGCCTTTAAGGTAATATATCATCTTTCAGTGTGAAAAAAGATGCGCAGAGATTTACAAGAAGCCACATTGACATATGCTATGTCTGGATTGTCATTTTTTGATCACGGTATTATATTGTCCCGGAAGCACTCTTCTTGCCTCCAGTTTGCGTGATATCGGCTTCAGTCTTTCATCTGAACAATGCAATATCTCCTTTTTTTTAGTTAGGTCTGTAAGTCGTCTTTAAGAAAAACTGGGTGCTCCTCAATTCAATGAAAATGGCCTAATCTAGAAAATGTGCATACAACAGAATATCCGCCGCATATATTGTAATTGTATGCTAACACCTGAATTTTAAATACTTCTCCATTCGCTTCACTTCCAGCTACTTCAAAATTCCATTCAAGCCATTCTTCACAGCAAAAGCAATATAACAATTTTTTCTTCTGCATCTCCTGTGGGGCCGCTTTTAAGGCAGTATGTCATCCTCCGGTGTGAATGAAAGAAGTTCAGAAATTTGCAAGAAGCTGTATTGACACATGCTACGTCTGTTTTGTCATTTCTTGATCACGTAATATATTGTCACTGCAGCACTCTTCTTGCTTACAGTTGCCGTGATATCACCTTCAAGTCTTTCATCTGAACAACGCAATATCTCCCTTTTTGGTTAGTTAAGTCTGTGTGTCGTCTTTAGGAAAAACTGGGTGCTCCTCAATTCAATGAAAAATGGCCCAATCTAGACAATCTAGAAAATGTACATACAACAGAATATCCGCCGCATATATTGTAATTGTATTGCTGACACCTGAATTTTAAATACTTCTTCATTCGCTTCACTTCCAGCTACTTCAAAATTATATTCAAGCCATTCATCACAGGCAAAAGCAATATAAAAATTTTTTTCTGCATCACCTGTAGGGCCGCTTTAAGGGTACTGTCATCCTCCGGTGTGAATAAAAGAAGCACAGAGATTTAGAAGAAGCTGCAATGGCAAATGCTATGTGTGAATTGTCATTTCTTGATCACATTAATATAGGTTCACTGCAGCACTCTTCCTGCTTACAGTTGCCATGATGTCGCCTTTAGGTCTCATCTGAACAACGCAATATCTCCCTTTTTTGTTAGTTAAGTCTGTAAGTAATCTTTTAGAAAAACTGGGTGCTCCTCAATTCAATGAAAATGGCTAATCTAGAAAATTTGCATACAACAGAATATCCGCCGCATATATTGAATTGTATGCTAACACGTGAATTTTAAATACTTCTTCATTCGCTTCACTTCCTGCTACTTCAAAATTCCATTCAAGCCATTTTCACAGCAAAAGCAATATAACAATTTTTTCTTCTGTATCTCCTGTAGGGCCGCTTTTAAGGTATTATGTCATCCTCCGGTGTGAACAAAAAGAAGCACAGAGATTTACAATAGGCTGCAATGACATATGCTATGTGTGGATTGTCATTTCTTGATCACGTTAATATATTGTCACTGCAGCACTCTTCTTGCTTACAGTTGCAGTGATATCGCCTTCAAGTCTCATCAGAACAACGCAGTATCTCCTTTTTTGTTATTTAAGTCTGTGTGTCGTCTTTAAGAAAAACTGGGGTCTCCTCATTTCAATAAAAATGGCGTAATCTAGAAAATGTGCATACAACAGAATATCAACCGCATATATTGTAATTGTATGGTAACACCTGAATTTTAAATACTTCTCCATTCGCTTCACTTCCAGCTACTGCAAAAACCAATTCAAGTCATTCTTCACGGTAAAAGCAATATAACACTTTTTTCTTCTGCATCTCCTGTAGGGCCACTTTTAAGGTAGTATATCATCCTCCAGTGTGAATAAAAGAAGCGCAGAGATTTACAAGAAGCCGCATTGACATATGCTATGTCTGGATTGTCATTGCTTGATCACGTTAATATATTGTCCCAGCAGCACTCTTCTTGCTTACAGTTGCCGTGATATCGCCTTCAAGTCTCTTCTGAACAACGCAATATCTCCCTTTTTTTAGTTAGGTCTGTGTGTCGTCTTTAAGAAAAACTGGGTGCTCCTCGATTCAATGAAAATGGCCTAATCAAGGAAATGTACGTTCAACAGAATATCCGCCGCATATATTGTAATTGTTTGCTAACATCTGGATTTTAAATAATTCTCCATTCGCTTCATATCCAGCTACTTCAAAATTCCATTCAAGGCATTATTCACAACAAAAAAAAATATAACAAGTTTTTCTTCTGTATCTCCTGTAGGGCCGCATTTAAGGTAGTATATCATCCTCCAGTGTGAATAAAAGAAGCGCCGAGATTTACAAGAAGCCGCATTGACATATGCTATGTCTGGATTGTCATTTCTTGATCACGTTAATATATTTTCCCGGCAGCACTCTTCTTGCTTACAGTTGCCGTGATATCGCCTTCACGTGGCATCTGAACAACGCAATATCTTCCTTTTATGTTATTTAGTGTGTGTGTCGTCTTTAAGAAAAACTGGGTGCTTCGCAAATAAATGAAAATGGCCAAACCTAGAAAATTTGTTTACAAGTGAATATCCGCCACACATACTTTGTTTGTATGCTAACACCTGAATTCTAAATAGTTCTCCATTCGCTTCACTTCCAGCCACTTCAAAATTTTATTCAAGCCACTATTCACAGCAGAAGCAATATAGCAGTTTCTTCTTCTGCATCTCCTGTTGGGCGCGTTTAAGGTATTGTCATCCTCTGGTGTGAATAAAAGAAGCACAGAGATTTACAAGAAGCCGAATTGACATAAGCTATTTGTGGATTGTCATTTCTTCATCACGTTTATATATTGTCACTGCAGCACTCTTCTTGCTTACAGTTGCCGTGATATCGCCTTCAAATGGCATCTGAACAATGTAATATCTTCCTTTTATGTTATTTAGTGTGTGTGTCGTCTTTAGGAAAAACTGGGTGCTTCTCAATTAAATGAAAACGGCCAAACCTGGAAAATTTGTATACAACTGAATATCCGCCACACATATTTTAATTCTATGCTAACACCTGAATTTTAAATAGTTCTTCATTCGCTTCGCTTCCAGCTACTTCAAAATTTCATTCAAGCCATTATTCACAGCAAAAGCAATATAGCAATTTCTTCTTCTGCATCTCCTGCAGGGCGCTTTTAAGGTATTATGTCATCCTCCGGTGTGAATAAAACAAGCACAGAGATTTACAATAGGCTGCAACGACATATGCTATGTGTGGATTGTCATTTCTTGATCACGTTAATATATTGTCACTGCAGCACTCTTCTTGCTTACAGTTGCCGTGATATCGCCTTCAAGTCTCATCTGAACAACGCAGTATCGCCTTTTTTGTTACTTAAGTCTGTAAGTCGTCTTTTAGAAAATGTGGGTGCTCCTCCATTCAATGCAAATAGCCGAACCTAGAAAATTTGCATACAACAGAATATCCGCCGCATATATTCTAATTGTATGCTAAAAACTAAATTTTAAATACTTCTCTATTTGCTTCACTTCCAGCTACTTCAAAATGCTTCTCAAGCCATTATTCACAGCAAAAGCAATATAACAATTTTTCTTCTGTATCTCCTGTAGGCTGCTTTAATGTATTATGTGATCTTCCGGTGTGAATAAAAAAAACCACAGAGATTTACAAGAAGCTGCAATGACATATGCTATGTGTGAATTGTCCTTTCTTGATCACGTTAATATATTGTAAGTGCAGAACTCTTCTTGCTTACAGTTGCCACGATATCGCCTTCAAGTCTTTCATCTGAACAACGCCATATCTACCTTTTTTGTTAATTAAGTCTGTAAGTCGTATTTGAGAAAAACTTGGTGCTCCTCAATTCAATGAAAATGGCCTAATCTAGAAAATGTGCATAAAACAGAATATCAAGCGCATATATTGTAATTTTAAGCTAACACCTGAATTTCAAATACTTCTCCATTCGCTTCACTTCCAGCAACTTCAAAATTCCATTCAAGCCAGTCTTCACAGCAAAAGCAATATAAATTTTTTTTCTTCTGCATCTCCTGTAGGGCCGCTTTTGAGATAGTATGTCATCCTCTGGTGTGAATAAAAGATGCACAGAGATTTACAAGAATCTGCAATGACAAATGCTATGTCTGGATTGTCATTTCTTGATCACGTTAATATATTGCCACTGCAGCACTTTTCTTGCTTACAGTTGCCGTGATATCGCATTCAAGTCTTTCATCTGAACAACGCACTATCTCCCTTTTTTTGTTAGTTAGGTCTGCAAGTCGTCTTTTAGAAAAAATGGGTGCTCCTCAATTCAATGAAAATGGCCTAATCCAGAAAATGTGCATACAATACAATATCCAACGCATATATTGTAATTGAATGTTATACCTGAATTTTAATTACTTTACCTTTCGCTTCAAATCCAGCTATTTCAATATTCAATTCAAGCCATTCTTTACAGAAAAAGCAATATAAAAATTTTTCTTCTGCGTCTCCTGTAGGGCCGCTTCTAAGGTAGTATATTGCCGCGTACCATGGGTGGGCTTGCTTATTTATTGCTTGTTTTTTACTGCCGGGCCACGCCCGGTGGTGTTATTTGCGTTCCAAGCAAAGCGTGTCTTCCATTCTTTATTTTTATTCCGCACAGGTTACCACATTCACAGAAGAAAACTGTTTCGCCCTAACGTCGCTAGCCCAGAATAATCGTGTGTGATCTACAATGTTCTGGATGTGATCGAGGGTTCCAGAAACACTCGCGCCGAAAGATAAAAAGCCTGCAGATCAGGTGCCTCGGCATTCGATTCTGCGACGCTCGCCGTCGCAGGTCACTTTGTTGACCGCTGCTTCGCCGCCTCTGTATTCTTTTGAGTTGTTAGGGGAGCGCAACTTCGCTCCAATAAACTTGTTTCTCCTTCAAGACAACTGCGTCCTCATTGGCTTCGTGACATCTGGTGGAGGTGCTGGGTACTCACCCTTTATGCTCTCTACGACATCTGGAAGCCGCCAAGCCAGCCCAACCAGAGGAAGCCGCCGACTGCATGGATTGCTACCAGAGTTTGGATAGATGCCAGCAGGGCCCAAGAAAAGGAACGCTGCAACCAACACCATGGTGCAAGAAACAACGTCGCCAATCGTCCTGCAGCAGCCACGGGAACCGCCATTGTTCCTGGGAGCCCCCGCAGAAGATCCCGAAGAATGGTTGGAGAAGCTGGAGCGCATCCGCATCTTCAACAGTTGGGACGACGAAGAAACTTTCCGTCATGTCTTCTTTTACTTAAACTTCTTCTTTTACTTTACTTAACTTGGTTCGAGAACCATGAAAGTTCTTTGACCGACTGGACTCAATTTAAAAGGGAGTTCCTCAAGACCTTCACTACCGTTGTGAGAAAAGAGCGACCTGCGCTTTTGCTTGAAACTCGAACTCAGTGTCATGAATGTTGGGCCTTACCGCGTGCAGAGCGATTTAGCCGAACTACTGCCTGCACAAACACACGCGTTATATTGAACAGGCAATCCAAACGGGTAGGTATTGAAAGGGGGAAGTCCATATTCACAAGACTGGCGAGGAACTGGTCCACAACAGTCCGCTGGGGCTGGCACGGTGGATGGAACGGCGACGGGCTGGTGACTTGGGTGAGTCGACGCGAGGTGGCAGTCTGTCAGCAGTACAAGACGTGTGTGCCGAGAAGTTTCACCAGGCGTTGTGTTCCAAGGCGGAGATTGTGGCAGTGCCAATGACTAGCGGCGGGATGGAGTAGCCTGGGCCCGAAACGAGGCCTCGCTCCCCGCGCTTCGCGTCATCGGCACACCGCTCACTCTTGGGACGGACCTCGGCTTCTCCCGGCGGCGTCCAGGGCTGTCGTCGGGCCTACACCGCGACGGACGGAAACTGGAAGGAAGCGCCAGCGACGGGCCTCGGGCCTACACCACGAGGGCGCCGTCCTGCTGTCGTCTTTCCCGACCGCTTCCGAGCTCCTTCCTTTTAAATGCAGAGCATTTCAGTGACTCACGATGTCACCCGCGTTGGCGTCCGTGGTCCGCATCGCTCGTAGTCGCATCACTCCCCCTACACTATATAAAGAAATAATGCTTACCGGCGCCTGGTTTCGATCCCACGACTCTGCGGGCGGAACGCAAGGTGCACGTCGCTCTAGCCACTGCGCCACAAAGCCGACACAGAGTAGAAGGTTACGAACGCGCCTTATATCCTTGACTCATTCAACCGTCTGGCCACTGGTGCGCCCTCTCCCCCGCGTCCTCCTCGCATTCTCTGCGCTCGCAACACCCTCTCTTGCCGCGTTCGGTTCGCGCGCAAGAACAGGTGGGGGCGCTCGCATCGCGCTCTCTCGCCGCGGTCGGTTCGCGCTTAAACCACATATGTCGTTCGTGCGCTCTCCGGTCGCTAACATCTGTGGCGTGATCGTGACGTCAACCTCACGCGTTCGTGTGGTGGCGCGATTTCGGCGCTATAACACTCTCTCGCGAGGGGCATTGGATTGGATTCGATTGGATTGGCTTGGCTTGGCTTGGTTTGGTTTGAATTTGGATTGGATTAAAGTGGATTGTGTTGGATTGTGTTGCGTCATAGCCGTGGCAGGGGGTTCACGGCACGTTTCACGTTTCACCATCGACTTCATCGACAATGTCTACGCTGGAAGACAACAATTACAACAACAACAACCAATACGTAATCCATACGACTTGCAGGCGCGCACCCGCGGAAATGCTCTGCATTTGATCGTGCCCCTCGAGAGGGGGATGTTTGCATAATGCGTCGACGCGGGCGACGACTGGATGGGAAACTTTTCTTCTTGCCTTTGGCCAGCGCTACACACCTGGTTCGGAGGATTGGCCACTACACTGCACTGGCCCTTCAGTACACTCAGCACCCAAACGAAGGTGTCGTGATCTTCGTTGAGGAGATGAAGCGACTTTTTCGCCGTGCGGACCCTGATTTGACCGAAGAAAAGAAGCTGATGTTTCTAATGCGAGGTGTGAAGCAAAAGCCTTTTGCTTGTCTAGTCTGTAACCCGCCGAAGACGGTGGCAGAATTCGCGTCTGAGGCGGCCGCGATGGAGAAGACGCTAGAAATTCGAACGAGGCAGTACGACCGTCTTGTCAACGCCCTGTTCTCGGAGACCATCGGTGCCGCACCTGGAAGCTCCGTTACATTGCGCGAGACCATTCGAGCAGTGGTCAAGGAGGAGCTTCAGAAGCTTTTTCCAACAACACCGCAACCTCAAGTGGCTTCTCTGACTGACGTCTCTGACAAGCACCCCGTCAGCCCCAAGCGATGACATACTCCGCAGCTCTTCGTCAACTCCGCCCTGCTCCAACCCGTCGTCAAGAGGCCCAGCCATACTGCCGTCCAATGCCACCCGCCGGACGCCCTGTAGACGATTACCACACGCCAAGGAAGACCGACGTGTGGCGGACGCCCAATATACTCCCGCTATGCTACCACTGCGGAGAGGCCGACCAAATCTACCGTCACTGCCCTTACAAGAGGCTCGGTCTGCGAGGATTCTCCATCGACGCGCCGTGCCCCCGACCCGGCCAGCGCCCTACCGAGATCGACGAATACCTGTCTAACACCAACCGAGGACCAGCCCGCTCACACCGATCGCCGTCGCCCTACCCATACCAGTCACCTAACCGCCGTAGCAATGCTGATTTCGCACGTGGAAGGTCCCTCAGCCCACGCAGGGGAAACTAAAAGCAGCAACTTCTGGAGGTAAAGTTGCACGATCGCGGAAAAATGAAAACCCTCCAACGACAGATGGCCGCACCGAACACCGTACCTGCAGCCCAACGACCCAATCTAACCCAGACGTGACTCCCGAACCCGACGACGACACGACGCGTACCCGAAACGACAGAGCCTGCCGCTGAGAAGATGAAGAGAATGACGACGCATTGTGCCCGACAATCAACACGCACAAGCCGAGATACAACGCCCCGACGCACCAGAAACTCGAGAAAAGCGGCGTCCGACGTCCAGTTGTCCATCGACTGCTTTGACGTAGTCGCCCTCATCGACACGGGAGCCGACTACTCGGTAATGAGTGGCTCATTCGCGTCGAAGCTGAAGAAAGTTACGACAACATGGGGCGGTCCGCATATACGCACAGCAGGAGGCCATCTCGTAACGCCAAGTAGAACGTGCCCATCCCACGTCACCATAGACGGCATCACGTACCCTGCTGCGTTCGTAATTTTTCCTAACTGCTCACGTGACGTAATGCTCGGAATGGACTTTTTGACGGAAAACGGCGTATTAATTGATCTCCAGAACAAGTCGATAACTTTTTCCTGTGATCACTCCACGACGCCGGCACTGAACCCCGATCACCGTGCTGCTGTAAGGATCGCTGACGATCACGTCACACTACCACCCCGCGCAAGCTTGATGATCGCCGTCTTCTGTGAGGATGCTGCTTGTGATATCGACGCTATCGTAGGGAGTTATCGAAGGTTTCTTCTCGACCGCGGTGTTTCCGTCGCAAGAGGCATTGCGCACTTTAGGCAACGCCAATCTCACGTTTTGGTCACTAATTTCACCGAAGAGTACCAGCATTTCAACAAGGGAGCTGCAATTGCGTTCCTCAAAGAAACGCAAGAAGCAAGTGACGTGACCGCGGTCGCCGATTTGAACGCACACCCGATGACACCTTCAAGCTACCGCAGCTCTTCGACGTGAATCCGGCGCTACCGCAAGAACAACGGAACAAATTATTGGCTTTGCTGCGTCGCTACAGCGAGTGTTTTTCTTCGAGTTCAAAATTACGCCAGACACCCCTAGCGAAGCACTGTATTATAACTGAAGATGGAGCCCGACCTACCCGACAGTCGCCATATCACGTCTGTTCCCACGAACGGGAAGCCATTTGGACTCAAGTCGACGACATGCTCAGTGACGACATTATACAGCCATCCAAAAGCCCCTGGGCTGCGCCGGTCGTACTCCTAAAGAAAAAAGACGGTACATTAAGGTTCTGCGTTGACTACCGGCGACTAAACAAAATCACCAAAAAGGTCGTGTATCCCCTGCCACGAATCGACGACGCCCTTGACCACCTCTGCCATGCCAAGTACTTCTCATCGATGGATTTGAAGACCGGCTGCTGGCAAATTGAACTGGACGAGATAAACTTAGCGAAGACTGAATTTATAACTCCGGATGGCCTATACGAGTTCAAGGTGATGCCTTTCGGGCTGTGCACGGCGCCAGCAACGTTTCAAAAAGTCATGGACACTGAGCTAGCTCACCTGAAGTGGCACACTTGCCTAGTATACCTCGACGACGTTGTCGTATTCGCCCGGACTTTCGACGAACAGCTCGCAAGGTTGGAGTCTGTACTCGAGGCCATTCGTACGCCGGGGTTAACACTGAAGCCTGAAAAGAGCAGTTTCGCGTACGAGGAACTCAAGTTCTTTGGCCACGACATCAACGCCGCGGGAGTCCTACCTGACCCAACAAAAACTTCAGCCGTTGCGAACTTCCCAAGGCCGAAAGACAAAAAGGGCGTGCGAAGATTTCTCGGACTTTGCGCATACTACCGGCGCTACTTCGCACGTATTGCAGTACCTCTCATGCGCTTGACAAAAGATAGCACCCCTTTCAGCTAGGAAAACGACCAAGAAAAAGAATTCTGCGAGCTGCAAAAACGCCTGCAAAGCCCTCCCGTGCTCGCCAATTTCGACGAAAACGCCGAAAACGAAATACACGCGGACGCCAGTGATATAGGCTTGGGTGCCGTCCTCGTCCAAAAACAAAGCGGGTGCGAAAAGGTAATCGCCTATGTCAGCCGGGGACTGTCGAAGGAGGAGAAAAACTATTCTGCCTCTGAGAAAGAGTGCCTGGCAATTATATGGGCGATTTCAAAATTTCGCCCATACGTGTATGGAAGACCATTCAATGTTGTGACAGACCACCACGCGTTGTGTTGGCTCGCCAATTTGAAGGACCCCTCTGGCCGTCTTGGGCGGTGGAGCTTGCGCCTTCAGAAGTTCGACGTTACAGTCGTCTATAAATCCGGCAAGAACCACTCTGACGCCGACTGCCTGTCCCGCGCCTCCGTCGACCCACCAGCACAAGACTCTGATAAAGACAGCGCGTTCTTCGCAATCGTGATGGAGAGCGACCTAGCCGCCCAGCAGCGTGCCGACCCCGACTTACGCGTCATAATCGACTACCTGGAGGGATGCAACGTCGCCCTACCTAGGACCTTCAAACGCAGCTTACCAGCATTCAGCCTGAGAAACTCCGTCCTCGGGAAGAAAAATGTCAGCCCCGGAACGAGAACGAATTACCTTCTTGTCATCACCGCACATCTTCGTGACGAAATTATGGAAGCGTGCCACGACGACCCGTCTTCCGGACGTCTCGGAACAGCCCGCACAATTGGAAAAATCAAGGCAAGGTACTACTGGCCCCGCCTTACATCTGACGTGACCAACTACGTCCGGAGCTGCCGTAACTCTCAGCGACGAAAAACGCCACCGATAAGACCCGCCGGACTTCTGCAGCCGATCGCCGTCCCATCGAGGCTCCTCCAACCGATTGGAATGGACCTTCTCGGGCCGTTCCCCACGTCATGATCTCAGAATAGGTGGATTGTCGTAGCGACAGACTACATGACGCGCTACACAGAGACCGCCGCTCTTGCGAGGGGACTGCACTAGAAGTCCCCAAGTTCTTTATTAATCAAGTTGTGCTGCGACATGGAGCCCCTGAAGTCCTAATCATGGACCACGGAACGGCCTTCACTCCGGAGCTTTTGCAAGGAATCTTGCGCTACAGAAGAACGACGGCGTACCACCACCAAACAAACGGACTTAGGGAACGTCTGAACAAGTTGATCGCGGATATGCTGTCTATGTACGTCGACGTTGAACATAAGACTTGGGACGAAGTTCTTTCGTATGTCACGTTTACGTACAACACAGCGACCCAGGAAACAACGCAGATGACAACATTCGAGCTTGTCTACGGAAGACGGCCGACTACGATGCTCGACGCCATGCTTCCGCACGTAGAAGACGACGACCTCAACGATGACGTCCAAGGATATCTTCAACGTGCGGAGGAGGCCCGCCAGCTGGCTCGAGTTCGTATAACGGACCAGCAGCTGGTAGATGACGGACGCTACAATCTCCGTCTCCGCGGACGCCGAGTACCATCCTGGGGATCGTGTGTGGGTTTGGACTCCCATCCGACGACGCGGACTGAGTGAGAAACTTCTGCGACGGTATTTCGGACCCTACCAGATTCTTTGACGTGTTGGCCAAATTACCTACGAAGTGCTCCCCGATGGTGACTCCGCCGCATCACGACGACGTACACTTCCCGAAGTCGTCCACGTGGTTCGCTTAAAACTTTTCTACAGGCGATGACGAACTTTTATTTTATTTTCAGACTATCGCTTAGGTTAGCATCGGTTCAATGCACTCTTAGAGGGGGGGGGGGCAAGCAGCGAACCATGCATTGGGTTTGTTTATTTGTGTTTTGCTTATCTCTGTGCCAAGGGAAGCGCGTGTTCCATTCTCTCTTTCTGTGCCGCATGTGTTATCTGTTGTGATAGGGAGAGCACTCCGATCTAACGTGAACAGAACGGAATAATCTTCATGGATCTACAATGTTCTCTAAGCGAATCGACGGTTCGAGAATCACGCCGGCCGAAAGATAAAAAGCCGGCAGAGCAGACGCCTGGCTACTCGATTCTGCGACGCTCGCTGACGCAAGTCGCTTTGTTGAGCGCTGCTTCGCCGCCTCTGTATTCTTTTGAGTAGTTAGAGGAGCACAAGTTCGCTCCAATAAACTTGTTTCCTCCTGCAAGACAACTGCGCCGTCCTTGGCTTCGTGACAATATCACGGACACCGTAAGCAAGAAGAGTGCTGCAGTGACAATATATTAACATGATCAAGAAAGGACAATCCACCCATAGCATATGTCATTGCAGCTTTATGTAAATCTCTGTGCTTCTGTTATTCACACCGGAGGATGACAAACTACCTTAAAAGCGCCCTTCAGGAGATGCAGAAGAAAAAATTGCTATATTGCTTGTGCGGTGAACAATGGCTTGAATAGAATTTTGAAGTAGCTGGAAGTGTTGCGAATGGAGAAGTATTTAAAATTCAGATGTTAGCAAACAATTACAATATGTGCGGCAGATATTCGGTTGTATGTACATTTTCTAGATAAGGCCAATTTTATTGAATTGAGGAGCACCCAGTGTTTCTTAAAGACGACACACAGACCTAAAAAACATAAGAGGGAGATATTGCGTTATTCAGATGAGACTTGGAGGCGATATGACGGCAACTGAAAGCAAGAAGAGTGCTGCCGGAACAATATATTACGTGATCAAGAAATTACAATCCACTCATAGCGTATGTCATTGCAGCTATTGTAAATCTCTGCGCTTCTTTTATTCACACTGGAGGATGATATACCACCTTAAAAGCGTGCCTACAGGAGATGCAGAAAAAAAATTGTTATAATGCTTTTTCTGTGAATAATGGCTTTAATGGAACTTTGAAGTAGCTGGAAGTGAAGCGAATGGAGAACTATTTAAAATTCAGTTGTTAGCATACAATACAATATATGCGGCGGATATTCTGTTGTATATAATTTTTCTAGTTTCGGCCATTTTCACTGATTTGAGGAGCACCCAGTCTTTCCAAAAGACGACACACAGAACTAAATAACAAAAAAGGGGGATTTTGCGTTGTTCAGATGAGACTTGAAGGCGATATCACGGCAACTGTAAGCAAGAAGAGGGCTGCCGGGATAATATATTACGTGATAAAGAAATGAAAATCCAGAGATTGCATATGTCAATGCGGCTTCTTGTAAATCTCCGTGCTTCTTTTTTTCACACCGGAGGATGACATACTCTCTTAAAATCGCCCTACAGGAGATGCAGAAGAAAAACTTGCTATATTACTTTTGCTGTGTAATGGCTTGAATAGAATTTTGAAGTAGCAGGAAGTGAAGCGAATGAGAACTATTTATAATTCATGTGTTAGCATGCAATTAAAATATATGCGGCGGATATTCTTTTGTATTCAAATTTTCTAGGTTCAGCCATTTTCAATAAATTGAGGAGCACCAAGTTTTTTTTAAAGACTACAACAAATTTTAATAACATGAAAGGGAGATATTGCGTTGTTCAGATGAGACTTGAAGGCGATATGACGGCAACTGTCAGAAAGAAGAGTGCTGATGGGACAATATATTAACGTGATCAAGAAATGACACTCCAGACATAGCATATTTCAATGCGGCTACTTGTAAATCTGTCGGCTTCTTTTATTCACACTGGAGTATGACATACTACCTTAAAAGCGCCCTAGAGGAGATGGAGAAGAAAAACATTTTATATTGCTTTTGGTGTCAAGAATGGCTGGAATGAAATTTTGAATTAAATGGAAGTGAAGCGAATGAAAAAGTATTTAAAATTCAGGTGTTAGCATACAATTACAATGTATGCGGGGGATATTCTGTTGTATGCACATTTTCCAGATTAGGCCATTATAATTTATTGAGGAGCACCCAGTTTTTCCCAAAGACGACACACACACCTAAAGAAATACCATAAAAGGGAGATATTGCGTTGTTCAGATGAGACTTGAAGGTGATATGACGGCAACTGTAAGCAAGAATAGTGTTGCAGTGGCAATATATTAGCGTGATCAAGAAATGACAATCCAGACATAGCATATGTCATTGCAGCTTCTTGTAAATCTCTTTGCTTCTTTAATGCGCACCGGAGGAAGACATACTATATTAAAAGCGGCCCAACAAGAGATACAGAAGAAAAAATAAAAGCGCTCTAACCTCAAGTACAGAGACGGTCAGACCGAGTTTCGGAGAGAACCTCCGGTCTGGTATTTTTGCGGATGCGTTGGCCACAGTGCGCGTTATTGCCGCCGCCGTCGCTAGACACCGAGATTGAAACAACGGCCCGTGTTGTCGTGCACTACCTACCCTCTCAATTTTGGGGGCTACGGACATCCGCAGTCAGCACTTTCCCCTATTCAGGAGGCGTTCCAGCAATCTCGTCGCAACAACCCTCCGGCGTCTGACAGGAGTGTCACACCCCCGACTCAGCGCCTACGGTGGTCCCCCTACCCACGACGTCGCTCGCCCCCACCGGGAAACCAGCTGGCGCGGCCGATGGGGGTGAGGTCGCGGGACAGTCTTTTTCGGAAATACCTCTGCCTGTCCTAATCTTAAAGAACAAAGTGGACGTTATAATTGACGGAATTCCCGTAAGCGCTTTGGTGGACACTGGGTATAGGGTTTCAGTTATGAGTTTGAGATTTATACAGAGTTTACGACGAAAGGTGATGTTTCATTGAGATCAACCTGTTACATTTTGTGGAGTTCGAGGCGCCCAACTTTTGTGCGCTTGGGACTTGTTTAGCAGGAGTGCATCTCGGTGGAAAGGTGTTCAAGACAGAATTCAAGGTACTCCCCCATTCCACACACGATGTCATATTGGGTATTGACTTCCTGAAAGAGTGTGGCGCTACTGTTGATTGCGCGAATGGAGAAATTCACCTGCCAGATGATGTTCCTTCACCCCTCATGGACGATTGCACTCATATCGCCGCTCTTTTTTTATTAGAAGACTGTGCCGTACCAGCACTTTCGGCAAGATATCTTGTTGTTACTTCCCCCACAATCCGTTCAGGCACGTTCGAAGCCATGGTGGAGCCAGTAAATGAACGCTGTGCCAAAAATAACCTACTTGTTCCGCGCTGTGTCGTCTCAGTTGCTGATGGCTGTGCCAGATTGTGGGTAGTGAACTGCTCGAACGAAACCACCGTGCTTCACCAGGGCATGAAAATTGCTTCGTACGACGAATATGCCCCAACCGCAATTTCTGCACTGACCGATGCTCCAGTTCATTCTCTGGATCCTTCTCCCCAGGAAACAAAGTTCATTGGTATGATTGATAAATCTCTCCGCTCTGATGAACGCCGGTCTCTGTGCAGGATTCTTTCCCGGTACTCTGCCGTATTTGATTTTTCCCTTACCCGCTCCACGCTGTCGTTTCCAAAATCCCGGGCGCACCACGTCATACATACCAGATCAGCACCACCAATTAGGCAGAAACCTTATCGGTATCACCAACCGAGCGCAAAGTTATTAACGACCAAATCGGCGAAATGTTGAAGCACGGTGTGATTCAGGAGTCCTCGAGTCCTTGGGGAGCGCCCGTTATTTTGGTGAAGAAGATAGACGGCTCCTGGCGGTTTTGCGTTGACTACCGCAGCCTCAATGCTGTCACAAAAAAGGATGTATATCCACTACTAAGGGTTGACGACGCTGTTGACTGCCTCCACTCAGCTTCTTACTTTTCTTCCGTACACTTAAGATCCGGATACTGGCAGATTCCTATGCATACAAGCGACAAAGAATAGACGGCTTTCGTCACCCCAGATGGACTATACGAATTTATTGTTATGGCCTTTGTCTTGTGTAATGCGCCTGCCACCTTCGAACGGTTCATGGACACAGTTTTGCGTGGTCTGAAGTGAAACATATGCATGTGCTATCTGAATGATGTCGTCATTTTCGGTCGCACTTTCGACTAGCATAATTCTCGCCTAGCTGTTGTGCTTGACTGCATACAGAACGCAGGCCTCGTATTGAACTAAAAAAAATGTCGCTTCGGCAGGCGCCAAGCCCTTGTTTTAGGCCTTTTTGGTTGACAAGGATGGTGTGCGATCAAAACCGAACAAGACTGAGGCTGTTGTATCCTTCAAAGAGCCACAGTCTGTAAAGGATTTAGGAAGTTTTCTTGGCCTCCGCTCGTATTTTCGACGTTTCGTGCCCAGATTTGCAGACATTGCGTCTCCCCTAACGCGCCTGCTTCAAAAAGACGTTCATTTCATCTGGACTACAGAATGTGAAGAAGCTTTCCACCAGTTGAAGTTTGTGCTTACAGCGGGTCCAATCCTGCGCCATTTCGACCACCTGGCCCCTATAGAAGTTCACACGGATGCTAGCGCAGTGGGAATTGGTGCCGTGCTAGTTCAACGTCATGACGGCCGTGAACACGTTATTGCTTATGCCAGTCGTTCGCTGAGCAAAGCCGAGAGTAATTACAGGGTCACGGAGCAAGAGTGCCTGGTAGTCATATTCGCGACTCAACGCTTTCGTTCCACCTGTACGGCCGCAGCTTTACCTTAGTTACGGACCATCACTCACTGTGTTGGCTTGTGAACCTCCGCCACCCTTCAGGCCGTCTTGCACTGTGTGCTTTGCGTCTTCAGAAATTCAACTTTATGGTCGCCTACAAGAGCGCCGCAAACATTCCGACGCCAACTGTATTTCCCACCTCCCAATGGAAACAACAGACGGCGATTCTGATAACCTCGACGACTATCTTGCAGCTGTGACCACGGAGTTTCCCGACCTCAGTACATTCAGGAAAGCACAACTGCAAAATCCGCACCTAGCATCACTGTTCGATTCAGCACGTCAAAGTCCAACGCGCAGCTCCTTCTGTGTGCACGACGGGTTACTCTACAAAAAGATTTACTCGTCAACCGGTTCCCGACTGCTTCTTGTGGTTCCCCTAAGCTTGCTTACTTCGGTTCTCCAAGCTATGCGTGACGATGCCACTGCAGGCCACATGGGACTTGCTCCGACGCTTCACCGCACGTGCCAGCGCTTTTACTGGCCCAAAATGCGTCAGGTGACCGAACGATACGTCGCGAGTTGCCCCGAATGTCAACAGCACAAGACTCCTGCGTCAAGGCCACTTGGCCAACGGCACCCGGTAAACCCACCGCACTCTCCATTCGAGAAAGTTGGCATCTATCTGCTTGGTCCATTCCCACGGTCAGCGCACGGTAACCGTTGGATAATTGTCTGCGTGGACTACCTCTCCCGTTACACAGAGACCGCTGCACTCCCATCAGCTACTGCCACCGAGGTCTCAAACTTTATTTTGCACCGAATTCTGCTCCGCCAAGGCCCGCC
Source organism: Haemaphysalis longicornis (assembly GCA_013339765.2). NCBI lineage: Eukaryota > Metazoa > Arthropoda > Arachnida > Ixodida > Ixodidae > Haemaphysalis > Haemaphysalis longicornis. The sequence continues at coordinate 167,189,818 of CM023454.1, read as the reverse complement.
TCGCGTCATCATCAGTGACCGTGGGCCCCAATTCACCGAAGATGTTGTCGAAGAACTGCTCCGGCAATCTTTCTCGCAGCTTCGTCACTGAACCCCTTACCATCCCCAGACGAACGGCATCACTGAGCGCACCAATCGGACACTTACGAACATGATAGCTATGCACATCGATTCCAAACACAAAAACTGGGACGCCATCTTGCCATTCATTAAGTACGCATATAATACCGCCCACCATGAGACCACAGAATACAGCCCTTTCTACCTCCTTTATGCGAGTCCGCCGTCGAGCACTTTGGGCACGATTTTTTTGTTTTCTGTAAACGATGACCGCAGCGTATCTAAGACTCTGTGCCTCGCTGAAGAAGCCCACCAAATCCCTAAGTTACGTACTCTGGCCTCGCAAGACCAAGTTGCACTACGACAGCTGCCACCGAGATATGTCGTCCAGAAGAGGAGATTCTGTGTGGCTTTAAACCCCCCTCCGCCAACGTGGTCTCTGTGAAAAGCTTCTGGCACACTACACAGGGCCATTTGTAGTTCTCAGTCGTACTAGAGATGTGAATTACGTCATCTCAAGACTCCTCAGAAATGGCAGACGAAGCAGCAAGTCTCAAACAGTTCACGTGGCCCGACTCAAACCCTACTACTCACGCGGCATGACTTGAGTGGCCCGGAGGGCAACGTATCCACCGGGGGAAATGTTACCCTGTCTACTAACGGTCCACAAAGTCAATAGTCCCAAGGAATTGACCTACGAATTTAAGGGAATGTGCTGGCAAGGTAGGGAAAGACGAGGTTGCTAGCGTTCGCAGCTGCAGTCGGACATACTGAGCTACCCCTTGTTGACTTTGCAATAAACCGTCGTTCCCCGCACGAAACAAAATTGCTTTTTCTGAGAATAATCGCTTGAATAGAATTTCGAAGTAACTGGAAGTGAAGCATATGGAGAAGTATTGAAAATTCAGGTGTTAGCATACAATTACAATATATGCGGCCGATATTCTGTTGTATGCAAATTTTCTAGCTTCGGCCATTTTCATTGATTTGAGAAGCACCCAGTTTTTATTAAAGACGACACACAGACGTAACTAACAATAAAGGGAGATATTGCGTTGTTCTGATGAAAGACTTGAAGGCGATATCAGGGCAACTGTAAGCAAGAAGAGTGCTGCCGGGACAATATATTAACGTGATCAAGAAATGACAATCCACACATAGCATATGTCATTGCAGCTTCTTGTAAATCTCTGTGCTTCTTTTATTCACACCGGAGGAAGACATACTGCCTTTAAAGCGCCCTACAGGAGATGCTGAAGAAAAAAATGCTATATTGCTTTTGCTGTGAATAATGAATTGAATGGAATTTTGAAGTAGGTGGAAGTGAAGCGAATGGAGAAGTATTAAATTCAGGTTAGCATACAATTACAATATTGCGGCGGGATATCTGTTGTAATGCAATTTTTCTGGTTAGCAATTTTCATTGAATTGAGGAGCACCCAGTTTTTCTAAAAGACGACTTACAGACTTAAATAACAAAAAGGGAGATATTGCGTTGTTCAGATGAAGACTTGAAGGCAATATCACGGCAACTGTAAGCAAGAAGTGCTGCAGTGGACAATATAATAACGTGATCAAGAAATGACAATCCAGACATAGCATATGTCTTGCAGCTTCTTGTAAATCTCTGTGCTTCTTTTATTCCACCCGAGGATGACATACTACCTTAAAATCGCCCTACAGGGGATGCAGAAGAAAAATTGGTTATATGCTTTTGCTTTGTTAATAATGGCCTTAAAATGAATTTTGAAGTAGCTGGAAGTGACGCGACTGAGAAGTATTTAGAATTCAGATGTTAGCGAAACAATACAATATATGCGGCGGATATTCTGTTGTATGTACATTTTTCTGGATTGGCAATTTTTCATTGAATGAGAGCACCCAGTCTTTCTAAAGACGACCTACAGCCTTAACTAACAAAAAAGAGAGATATTGCGTTGTTCACATGAAAGACTTGAAGGCGATATCAAGGCTACTGTAAGCAAGAAGAGTTCTGCAGTGACAATATACTAACCTAATCAACAAATGACAATCCAGACTAGCATCATGTCATTGCAGGCTTCTTGTAAATCTCTGTTGCTTCTTTTATTCACCCCGGAGATGACATTACTACCCTTAAAAGCGTCTACAGAGATGCAGAAAAAAAAGGGTTATATTGCTTTTGCTGTCAAGAATGGCTTGAATAGAATTTTGAAGTAGCTTTAAGTGAAGCGAATAGAGAAGTATTTAAAATTCAGGTGTTAGCATACAATTACAATATATGCGGCGGATATTCTGTTGTATGTGCATTTTCTGGATTGGCCATTTTCATTGATTTGACGAGCACCCAGTTCTTCTAAAAGACGACTTACACACTTAACAAAAGAGTGACATTGCGTTGTTCAAATGACAGACTTGAAGGCGATATCAAGGCAACTGTAAGCCAGAAGAGTGTGGCAGTGACGATATATTACGTGATTAAGAAATGACAATCCAGACATATCTTTTGTCATTGCGGCTTCCTGTAAATCTCTGTGCTTCTTTTATTCACACCGCAGGATGACATACAACCTTAAAAGTGGCACTACAGAAATGCAGAACAAAAATATTGTTATATTGCTTTTGCTGTGAAGAATGGCTTGAATAGAATTTTGAAGTAGAAGGAAGTGAAGTGAATGGAGAAGTATTTAAAATTCAGGTGTTAGCATACGGTTACAATATATGCGGCGGATATTCGGTTGTGTGTGCATTTTCTCGATTGGGCAATTTTCAATGAATTGAGGAGCACCCCGTTCATCTAAAAGACTACTTACAGACCTAACTAACGAAAAAAGGAGATATTGCATTGTTCAGATGAAAAACTTGAAGGCAATTTCATGGCAACTGTAAGCAAGAAGAGTGCTGCAGTGGCAATATACTAACGTGATCAACAAATCACAATCTACACATAGCATACGTCATTACAGCTTCTTTTAATCTCTGTGCTTTTTTTATTCACACCGGAGGATGACATACTACTTTAAAAGCCGGCCTACGGGAGAAGCAGAAGAAAAAAATGTTATATTGCTTTTCCTTGGAATATTGGCTTGATAGAATTTCGATGTAGCCGGAAGTGAAGCAAATGAAGAAGTTATAAAAATTTATGTCTTAGCATAAAATTACAATATATGCGGCGGATATTCTGTTATATGTGCATTTTCTAGACTCGGCAACTTTCATTGGATTGAGGAGAACCCAGTTCTTCTAAAAGACGACTTACAGACTTAACTAACAAAAAAGAGGGAAATTGCGTTGTTGAGATGAAAGACCTGATGGCGATATCACGGAAACTGTAAGCAAGAAGAGTGCTGCAGTGACAATATATTAACGTGATCAAGAAATGACAATCCAGACATAAATATTGTCATTGCAGCTTCTTGTAAATCTTTGTGCTTCTTTTATTCACACCGGAGGATGACATACTACCTTAAAAGCGGCCCTACAGGAGATGCAGAAGAAAAAATTGTTATATTGCTTTTGCTATGAATAATGGCTTGAATGGAATTTTGAAGTAGCTGAAGTGAAGCGAATGGAGAAGTATTTAAAATTCAGGTGTTAAGCATACAATTACAATATATGCGGCGGATATTCTGTTGTATGTACATTTTCTAGATTTAGGCCATTTTCATTGAATTGAGGAGCACCCAGTTTTTGTCTAAAAGACAGACTACAGACTTAACTAACAAAAATGGGAGATATTGCGTTGTTCAGATGAAAGACTTGAAGGCGATATCACGGCAACTGTAAGCAAGAAGAGTGCTGCAGTGGCAATATAATTAACGTGATCAAGAAATTACAATCCAGACATATCATATGTCATTGCAGCTTCTTGTAAATCTCTGTGCTGCTTTTATTCACACCAGAGGATGACATACTACCTTAAAAGCGGCCCTACAGGAGATGCAGAAGAAAAATTGTTATATTGCTTTTGCTGTGAAGAATGGCTTGAATTGAATTTTGAAGTAGCTAGGAAGTGAAGCGAATAGAGAAGTATTTAAATTCAGGTGTTAGCATACAATTACAATATATGCGGCGGATATTCTGTTGTATGTACATTTTCTGGATTGGGCAATTTTCATTGAATTGAGGAGCACCCAAGTTTTTCTAAAAGACGACTTACAGACTTAACTAACAAAAGGGAGATATTGCGTTGTTCAGATGAAAGACTTGAAGGCGATATCCCGGGCAACTGTAAGCAAGAAGAGTGCTGCAGTGACAATATATTACGTGATCAAGAAATGACAATCCAGACATAGCATATGTCATTGCAGCTTCTTGTAACTCTCTGTGCTTCTTTTATTCACACCGGAGGATGACATACTACCTTAAAAGCAGCCCTAGAGGAGATGCGAAGAAGAAAATGTTATATTGCTTTTGCTGTGAAGAATGGCTTGAATAGAAATTTTAGGAGCTGGAAGTGAAGCGAATAGAGAAGTATTTAAAATTCAGGTGTTAGCATACAATTACAATATATGCAGCGGATATTCTGTTGTACGTGCATTTTCTGGATTTGGCAATTTTCATTGATTTGAGGAGCACCCAGTTCTTCTAAAAGACGACTTACAGACTTAACAAAAGAGTGATATTGCGTTGTTCAGATGAAAGACTTGAAGGTGATATCAAGGCAACTGTTAGCCAGAAGATTGCGGCAGTGACAATATATTACGTGATCAAGAAATGATAATCTACACATTGCTTATGTGATTGAGGCTTCTTGTAAATCTCTGTGCTTCTTTTATTCACACCGCAGGATGACATACAAACTTAAAAGTGGCCCTACAGAAGATGCAGAACAAAAATATTGTTATATTGCTTTTGCTGTGAAGAATAGGTTGAATAGAATTTGAAGTAGCCGGAAGTGAAGCGAATGGAGAAGTATTTAAAATTCAGGTGTACCATACAATTACAATATATGCGGCGGATATTCTGTTGTATGCATATTTTCTAGATTATGCCATTTTCATTGAATTCAGGAGCACCCAGTTTTTCTAAAAGACGACTCACAGACTTAACTAACAAAAAAGAGAGATATTGCTGTTGTTCAGATGAATGACTTGAAGGCGATATCAAGGCAAGTGTAAGCAAGAAGAGTACTGCAGTGGCAATATATTAACGTTATCAAGAAATGACAATCCAGACATAGGTCAAGTCATTGCGCTTCTTGTAAATCTCTGTGCTTCTTTATTCACACCGGAGGATGACATACTACCTTAAAAGCGGCCCTACAGGAGATGCAGAAAAAAAATTGTTATATTGCTTTTGCTGTGAATAATGGCTTGAATGGAATTTTGAAGTAGCTGGAAGTGAAGCGAATAGAGAAGTATTTAAAATTCAGGTGTTAGCATACAATTACAATATATGCGGCGGATATTCTGTTTATTGCAAATTTTCTGGTGCAGATATTTTCATTGAATTGAGGAGCACCCAGTTTTTCTAAAAGACGACACACAGACCTAACTAACAAAAAAGGGAGATATTGCGTTGTTCAGATGAAGACTTGAAGGCTAATATCACGGCAACTGTAAGCAAGAAGAGTGCTGCAGTGACAGTATAATAACGTGATCAAGAAATGACAATCCACGACATAGCATATGTCATTGCGCTTCTTTGTAATATCTGTGCTTCTTTTATTCACACCCGGAAGGATGACATACTACCTTTAAAAGCGGCCTACAGGAGATGCAGAAGAAAAAAGTGTTATATTGCTTTTGCTGTGAATAATGGCTTGAATTAGAATTTTGAAGTAGCTGGAAGTGAAGCGAATGGAGAAGTATTTAAAATTCAGGTGTTAGCATACAATTACAATATATGCGGCGGATATTCTGTTGTATGCAAATTTCTGGTGCGCAATTTTCATTGAATTGAGGAGCTCCCAGTTTTTCTTAAAGACCACTTACAGACTTAACTAACAAAAAGCGACATATTGGTTGTCAGATGAATGACTTGAAGGCAATATCACTGCCAACTGTAAGCAAGAAGAGTGCTGCAGGTGCAATATATTACGTTATCAATGAAATGACAATCATACACATAGCATAATCATTGTCAGCTTCTTGTAAATCTCTGTGCTTCTTTTATTCACACCGGAGGATGACATACTACCTTAAAAAGCGGCCCACAGGAGATGCAGAAGAAAAAATTGTTATATTGCTTTGCTGTGAAGAATGGCTTGAATGAATTTTGAAGTAGCTGGAAGTGAAGCGAATGGATAAGTATTTAAAATTCAGTGTTTAGAAAAGAAATTACATTATATGCGCCGCATATTCTGTTGTATGTATTTTTCTAGATTAGGCCATTTTATTGAATTGAGGAAGCACCCAGTTTTTTCTAAAAGACGACTTACAGACTTAACTAACAAAAAGGGAGATATTGCATTGTTCAGATGAAAGACTTGAAGGCGATATCACGGCAACTGTAAGCAAGAAGAGTGCTGCAGTGACAATATATTACCGTGATCAAGAAATGACAATCCAGACATAGCATATGTCATTGCAGCTTCTTGTAAATCTCTGTGCTTGTTTTATTCACACCGGAGGATGACATACTACCTTAAAAGCGGCCCTACAGGAGATGCAGAAGAAAAAATTGTTATATTGCTTTTGCTGTGAATAATGGCTTGAATAGAATTTTGAAGTAGCTGGAAGTGAAGCGAATAGAGAAGTATTTAAAATTCAGGTGTTAGCATACAATTACATATATGCGGCGGATATCTGTTGTATGTACATTTCTAGATTAGGCCATTTTCATTGAATTGAGGAGCACCCAGTTTTTCTAAAAGACGACTTACAGACTTAACTAACAAAAAGGGAGATATTGCGTTGTTCAGATGAAGACTTGAAGGCGATATCACGGCAACTGTAAGCAAGAAGAAGTCTTCAGTGACAATCTATTAACGTGATCAACAAATCACAATCTACACATAGCATATGTATTTGCGTCTTCTTGTAAATCTCTGTGCTTTTATTCACACCGGCGGATGACTTACTTCCTTAAAAGCGGCCCTACAGGAGATAGCAGAAGAAAAAGTGTTATATTGCTTTTGCTGTGAAGAATGGCTTGAATAGAATTTTGAAGTAGCCGGAAGTGAAGCGAATGGAGAAGTATTTAAAATTGAGGTGTTAGCATACAATTACAATACAGTCAAACCCGGTTATATCGAACTCGCAAAAAACGCCCGCGAGTTGGATATATGGCACAATTCGATATATGCATGCTGAAGAATTGGACAGCATAAAAGCACCTACCGTTTATGAAAGCACTTTATTAATGAAACAAACTCACTTCCGCATGAAGTAGTCATGAATTTTCTTCTGTTTAAGCAGCTTCGCTGCCTGTGAAGCGCGTCGTCGCCGCAAAGCCGCGGCGACAACACACTTCTCACCACGTTCTACTCTGTTTATAATTTCCAGCTTCAAGGAGAAAGGCAGGTTCTGCCGCTTCGCGCTAGCCATCCCGGCCATACACAACAAGTCCAACACACGCCAACAATTCGAACACTCCGAACGCAAATACAGCAAAAAGAACAACGCGCGCCTCTCAAGCGACGAGAGAACTGGGGTGGCAACAGCCTGTGATTGGCTGTCTGAGCAAACGGGGTGGGAGGGCCAGGATCATTTTTATGTTGGGGGTCGACGGCGGCTTCCCGACGTGGAAACAGCCCGAGACAGAGAGAGGGAGAAAGAGCGAGATGAAGGAGCTGCACAGGAACCGCCGGGCTAAACCACTTTTCGAGGGTGTGTCGGTGGGTTTCTCCTCTGCCGCGAGGGAAAGCCAACTTGGGAGGCACATTTGCGCCGCTGGCGTTCGATATATCGGTAGTTGCTGCCATTTCTGTTCGATGTAAGCGTAATTGTTGCTATACATTCTCATAGACTACATTCCGTGCGCAGAAATAGTTCGAAATAGAGGATAATTCGATGTAAACGGGTTCGATATAGTCGGGTTTGACTGTATATGCAGCGGATATTCTGTTGTATGTGCATTTTCTGGATTGGGCCATTTTCATTGAATTGAGGAGCACCCAGTTCTTCTAAAAGACGACTTACAGACTTAACTAACAAAAAAGAGTGAGATTGTGCTGTTGAGATAAAAGACCTGAAGGCGATATCACGGCAACTGTAAGCAAGAAGAGTGCTGCAGTGACAATACAATAAGGTGATCAAGAAATGACAATCCAGACATAGCTAATGTAAATGCAGCTTCTTGTAAATCTCTCTGCTTCTTTTATTCACACAGGAAGATGGCATACAACCTTAAAAGGAGCCGTATGGAAGATGCAGAACAAAAAAAAAATGTATAATAATTTTCCTGTGAAGAATGGCCTAAATTGTTTTTTCAAGTAGCTGGAGGTAAAGCAAATAGAGAAGTATTTAAAATTCAGGTGTTAGCATACAATTACAATATATGCGGCGGATATTCTGTTGTATGTGCATTTTCTGGATAGTGCAATTTTCATTTAATTGACGAGCACCCAGTTCTTCTAAAAGACGACTTCAGACTAAACTAACAAAAAACAGTGATATTGCGTTGTTCAGATGAAAGACTTGAAGGCGATATCATGGCAACTGTAAGCAAGAAGTGTTCTGCAGTGACAAATTATAACGTGATCAACAAATTACAATAGACATAGCGCATGTCTTTGCGCCTTCTTATAAATCTCTGTGCTTCTTTTATTCACACCGGAGGATGACATACTACCTTAAAAGTGGCCCTACAGGAGATACAGAAGAAAAAAGTGTTATATTGCTTTTGCTGTGAAGAATGGCTTGAATAGAATTTTCAAGTAGCTGGAAGTGAAGCGAATAAAGAAGTATTTAAAATTCAGTTGTTATCGTACAATTACAATATATGCGGCGGATATTCTGTTGTATGTACATTTTCTGGATCGGGCAATTTTCATTGAAGTGAGGAGCACCACCTTTTTTAAAGAAGACTTACAGACTTAACTAACAAAAAAGGGAGATATTGCGTTGTTCAGATGAAAGACTTGAAGGCGATATCATGGCAACTGTAAGCAAGAAGAGTGCTGCAGTGACAATATATAACCGTGATCAAGAATGACAATCGCACTACATAGCATGATGTCATTGCAGCTTCTTGTAAATCTCTGTGCTTCTTTATTCACACCGGAGGATGACATACTACCTTAAAAGCGGCCCTACAGGAGATGCAGAAGAAAAAAATTTTTATATTGCTTTTTGCTGTGAATAATAGCTTGAATAGAATTTTGAAGTATCTGGAAGTGAAGCGAATGGAGAAGTATTTAAAATTCAGGTGTTAGCATACAATTACAATATATGCGGCGGATATTCTTGTTGTATGCAAATTTTCTAGGTTCAGCCATTTTCATTGAATTGAAGAGCACCAAGTTCTTCTAAAAGACGACACACAGACTTAACTAAAAAAGGGAGATATTGCGTTGTTCAGATGAAAGACTTGAAGGCGATATCATGGCAACTGTAAGCAAGAAGAGTTCTGCAGTGACAATATATTAACCTGATCAACAAATGACAATCTAGACACATCGTATGTATTTGCGACTTCTTGTAAATCTCTGTGCTTCTTTTATTCACACCGGATGATGACATACTACCTTAAAAGCAGCCCTAGAGGAGATGCAGAAGAAAAACGGTTATATTGCTTTTGCTGTCAAGAATGGCTTGAATAGAATTTTGAAGTAGCTGTAAGTGAAGTAAATAGAGTAGAATTTAAAATTCAGGTGTTAGCATACAATTGCAATATATGCGGCGGATATTCTGTTGTATGCGCATTTTCTGGATCGGGCAATTTTAATTGAATTGAAGAGCACCAAGTTCTTCTAAAAGGCGACACACAGACTTAACTAAAAAGGGAGATATTGCGTTGTTCAGATGAAAGACTTGAAGGCGATATCAAGGCAACTGTAAGCAAGAAGAGTGCTGCAGTGACAATATATTAACGTGATCAAGAAATGACAATCAGACATAGCATATGTCATTGCGGTTCTTGTAAATCTCTTGTGCTTCTTTTATTCACACCGGAGGATGACATACTACCTAAAAGCGGCCCTACAGGAGATGCAGAAGAAAAAATTGTTATATTGCTTTTGCTGTGAATAATGGCTTGAATGGAATTTTGAAGTAGCTGGAAGTGAAGCGAATGGAGAAGTATTTAAAAATTCAGGATGTTAGCAGTACCATTACAATATATGCGGCGGATACTCTGTTGTATGTACATTTTCTTGATTTGGCAATTTGCATTGAATTGAGGAGCACCAGTTTTTCTAAAAGACGACTACAGACTTAACTAACAAAAGGAGATATTGCGTTGTTCAGATGAAAGACTTGAAGGCGATATCACGGCAACTGTAAGCAAGAAGAGTGCTGCAGTGACAATATATTAACGTGATCAAGAAATGACAATCCAGACATAGGCATAAAGTCATTGCAGCTTCTTGTAAATCTCTGTGCTGCTTTTATTCACACCGGAGGATGACATAACTACCTTAAAAGCGGCCCTACAGGAGATGCAGAAGAAAAATTGTTATATTGCTTTTGCTGTGAATAATGAGCTTGAATGGAATTTTGAAGTAGCTGGAAAGTGAAGCGAATAGAGAAGTATTTAAAATTCAGGATTTACCGTACAATTACAATATATGCGGCGGATACTCTGTTGTATGTACATTTTCTTGATTAGGCCATTTTCATTGAATTGAGGAGCACCCAGTTTTTCTAAAAGACGACTCACAGACTTAACTAACAAAAAGGGAGATATTGCGTTGTTCAGATGAAAGACTTGAAGGCGATATCACGGCAACTGTAAGCAAGAAGAGTGCTGCAGTGGACAATATATTAACGTGATCAAGAAATGACAATAGACACATAGCATATGTCATTGCAGCTTCTTGTAAAATCTCTGTGCTGGTTTATTCACACCGGAGGATGACATACTACCTAAAAAGCGGCCCTACAGGAGATGCAGAAAAAAAATTGTTATATTGCTTTTGCTGTGAAGAATGGCTTGAATGGAATTTTGAAGTAGCTGGAAGTGAAGCGAATAGGAGAAGTATTTAAAATTCAGGATGTTAGCCGTACAATTACAATATATGCGCGATATTCTGTTGTATGTACATTTCTGATTGGCAATTTTCATTGAAGTGAGGAGCACCCAAGTTTTTCTAAAAGACGACTTACAGACTTAACTAACAAAAAGGGAGATATTGCGTTGTTCTGATGAATGACTTGAAGGCGATATCAGGGCACTTGTAAGCAAGAAGAGTGCTGCAGTAACAATATATATTTACGTGATCAAGAAATGACAATCCAGACATAGGCTATGTCATTGCAGCTTCTTGTAATATCTCTGGCTGCTTTATTCACACCGGAGGATGACCATACTACCTTAAAAGCGGCCCTACAGGAGATGCAAAGAAGAAAAATTTGTTATATTGCTTTGCTGTGAATAACTGGCTTAGATTGGAATTTTGAAGTAGCTGGAAGTGAAGCGAATGGAGAAGTATTTAAAATTCAGTAGTTAGCATACAATTACAATATATGCGGTGGATATTCTTTGTATACAATTTTCTAAGAGTTAGGCATTTTCATTGAATTAGGAGCACCCAGTTTTTTCTAAAATCGACACTACAGACTTAAAATAACAAAAAGGGAGATATTGCGTTGTTCAGATGAAAGACTTGAAGGCGATATCACGGCAACTGTAAGCAAGAAGAGTGCTGCAGTGGCAATATATTAACGTGATCAAGAAATGCAATCCAGGCATAGCATATAGCATTTCCAGCTTCTTGTAAATCTCTGTGCTTGTTTTATTCACACCGGAGGATGACATACTACCTTAAAAGCGGCCCATACAGGAGATGCGAAGAAAAAAATTTGTTATAATTTTTTTTCTGTGAAGAATGGCTTGAGAAGAATTTTTAAGTAGCTGGAAGTGAAGTGAATATAGAAGTATTTAAAATTTAAGTGTTAGCATACAATTACAATATATGCGGCGGATATTCTGTTGTAAGTGCATTTTATGGACTGTGCAATTTTCTTTGAATTGAAGAGCACCAAGTTCTTCTAAAAGATGACTTACAGACCTAAATAACAAAAAAAGGGAGGTATTGCGTTGTTCAGATGAAGGACTTGAAGGCGATATCAAGACAACTGTAAGCAAGAAGAGGTCTGCAGTGACAACATATTAACGTGACCAAGAAATGACAAACCAGACATAGCATATGTCTTTGCGGCTTCTTGTAAATATCTGTGCTTCTTTTATTCACACCGGACGATGACATAGTACCTTAAAAGCGAGCCTACAGGAGTTGCAGAAGAAAAAAGTGTTATATATTTTTTTTTGCCGTGAAGAATGGCTTGAATGGAATTTTGATGTAGCCGGAAGTGAAGCGAATGGAGCAGTATTAAAAATTTAGGTGTTAGCATAAAATTACAACATATGCAGCGGATATTCTGTTGTATGTGCTTTTTCTGGATTGGGCAATTTTTATTGAATTGAGGAGCACCCAGTTCTTCTAAAAGACGACTTACAGACTTAACTAACAAAAAAGGGAGATATTGCGTTGTTCTGATGAAAGACTTGAAGGCGATATCAGGGCACTTGTTAGCAAGAAGAGTGCTGCAGTTGCAATATATATTTACTTGATCAAGAAATGACTATCGACACATGGCTAATGTCACTACAGCTTCTTGTATATCTCTGTGCTGCTTTTATTGACGCCGGAGGATGACAAACTACTTTAAAAGCGGCCCTACTGAAGAATCAGAACCAAAAATTGTCATATTGCTTTTCCTGAGAATAATGGCTTGAATTGAATTTTGATGTACCTGGAAGTGTAGCGAATAGAGAAGTATTTAAAATTCAGGTGTTAGCATACAATTACAATATATGCGGCGGATATTCTATTGTATGTGCATTTTCTGGATCGGGGTTTATTTAATTAATTGAAGAGCACCCAGTTCTTCTAAAAGACAACTTACAGACTTAACTAACAAAAAACGGAGATATTCCGTTGTTCTGATGAAAGACGTGAGGGCGATATCAAGGCAACTGTAAGCAAGAAGACTTCTGCAGTGAGAAAACGATAACGTGATCAACAAATTACAATCCAGACATAGCTAATGTCATTGCAACTTCTTGTATATCTCTGTGCTGCTTTTATTCACGCCGGAAGATAACAAACTACTTTAAAAGCGGCCCCACAGGGAAGCAGAAGCAAAAATTGTTATATTTCTTTTACTGTGAATAATGGCTTGAATTGAATTTTGATGTAGCTGCATGTGAAGCGAAAGAAGAAGTATTTAAAATTCAGGTGTTAGCATACAATTTCAATATATGCGGCGGATATTCTGTTGTATGTGCATTTTCGGGATCGGCATTTGCGTCTAAGCTGGAGAAGGTTATGACCAGATGGGACGGTCCGAACATACGCATAGCAGGAGGCCACCTCGTGACGCCAAGCGGAACGTACACGTCGCGCGTCACCATAGACGATACGACGTACCCTGCGGTGTTCGTCGTTTTGCCCAACTGCTCCCGCGACGTAATTCTCGGAATGAACTTTTTGACGGACAAAGGCGCAATAATCGATCTGCAGTCGAAGTCGATAACTTTTTCTTCCGACCACTCTATGACGCCGGAATCGAACCCCGAACACCGTGCAGCTGTGAGGATCGCCGATGATCACGTCACCCTGCCACCCCGCGCAATCTTGATGATCCCCGTATAATGTGAAGGTGCTGCTCCCGACGTCGATGCTATCGTGGAGAGTGTCTGAAGGTTGCTTCTTGACCGCGGTGTGTCTGTTGCAAGAGACATTGCACGGTTTAAACTGCGCAAATCCCACGTTTTGGTCACCAATTTCACCGAGGAGTACCAGCATTTAAACAAGGGCGCTGCAATTGCGTTCGTCGAAGAAACGCAACAAGCAAGTGACGTGATAGCAGTCGCTGACTTTGAACGCGCATCCGACGATACCTTCAAGCTTCCGCACCCCTTCGACGTGAATCCGGTGCTACCGCAAGAAGAAAGGAACAAGTTATTGGCTTTGCTGCGTCGCTACAGCGAGTGTTTTTCGTCGAACTCAAAGTTACGTCAAACACCTCTGGCGAAGCAGCGGATAATAACCGAGGATGGAGCCCGACCTACCCGACAGTCACCGTACCGCGTCTCTTCCCACGAGCACGAAGCCATCCGGACTCAAGTCGACGACATGCTCAACGACGACATTATACAGCCATCGAAAAGTCCGTGGGCTGCGCCGGTCGTACTCGTGAAGAAAAAAGACGGCACACTGAGGTTCTGCGTTGACTACCGGCGATTGAACATGATCACCAAAAAGGACGTGTACCCCCAGCCACAAATCGACGACGCCCTCGACCACCTCTGCCCAGCGAGGTACTTCTCATCGATGGACCTGAAGACCGGCTACTGGCATATTGAAGTGGACAAGAGAGATCGAGAGAAGACTGCATTCATAACCCCGGACGGCCTATACGAGTTCAAGGTAATGCCGTTTGGGCTATGCACGGTACCAGCAACGTTCCAAAGAGTCATGGACACTGTGCTAGCTGGCCTGAAGTGGCACACCTCCCTCGTATACCTCGACGACGTTGTGGTATTCTGTCGGACTTTCGACGAACACCTCGCAAGGATGCAGTCTGTACTCGAGGCCATTCGTACGTCTGGGTTGACGCTGAAGGCAGGAAAGTGCCGTTTCGCATACGGGGAACTCAAGTTTTTGGGCCATGTCGTCAACGCCGCGGGAGTCCTGCATGACCCGGCGAAAACTTCAGCCATAGCGAGCTTCCCAAGGCCGAAAGATAAGAAGGGCGTGCGCAGATTTCTTAGACTGTGCGCATACTACCGGCGCTTCGTCGCAAAATTCGCACGCATTGCAGAGCCGCTCACGCGCTTGACGAAAGATAGCACCGCTTTCAGCTGGGAAGAGGACCAAGAAAAGGCATTCTGCGAGCTGCAAAAACGCCTGCAAATCCCGCCCGTGCTCGCTCATTTCGACGAAAACGCCGACACGAAAATACACACGGACGCCAGTGATATAGGCTTGGGTATAAGTGATATAGGGAGGAGAAAAACTACTCTGCCTCCGAAAAAGAGTGCAGGCTATTATATGGGCCATTCCAAAATTTCGCCCATACGTGTATGGCAGACCGTTCAAGGTTGTAACAGACCACCATGCGCTGTGTTGGCTCGCCAATTTTAAGGACCCCTCTGGCCGTCTTGGGCGGTGGAGTTTGCACCTGCAAGAGTTCGACGTTACAATCGTCTACAAATCCGGCAGGAAACACTCCGACGCCGACTGCCTGTCCCGCGCCCCTGTCGACCCACCACAACAAGACTCCGATGAAGACAGTGCGTTCTTCGGGGTTGTTACGGAGAGCGACCTAGCCGCCCAGCAGCGTGCCGACCCCGACTTGCGAGTAATGATCGACTACCTCGAAGGACGAAACGTCGCCGTGCCTAGAGCATTCAAGCGCAACTTACCAGCATTCAGCCTCAAAAACTCCGTCCTCGTGAAGAAGAATTTCAGCCCCGGAAAAAGAACGAATTATCTACTTGTCATCCCCGCAGACCTTCGTGACGAAACTTTGGAAGCGTCCCAGGACGACCCGTCTTCCGGACATCTCGGCACAGCTCGCACTATTGCAAAAATTAAGGCGAAGTACTTCTGGCCCCGCCCTACATCCCACGTCACCCACTACGTTCGGAGTTGCCGGGACTCCCATCCGACGACGCGGACTGACCGAGAAACTTCTGCGACGGTATTTCGGACTCTACCAGATTATGCGACGTGTTGGCCAACTTACCTACGAAGTGATCTCCGATGGCGACTCCGGCACATCACGACGACGTACGCGGCATGAAGTCGTCCACGTGGTTCGCTTAAAACCTTTCTACGAACGATGACGAACTTTTATTTTCATTTTCGGACTGTCGCTTATGTTAGCATCGGGTCGATAAACACTTAGAGGGGGGGTAATGCCGCGAACCATGCACATGGTTTGTTTATTTGTGTTTTGCTTTTACCGCCCGGCTGCGCCGGTCTGTGTTTTCCCCGTGCCAAGGGAAGCGCGTGTTCCATTCATTCTTTCTGTGCCGCTAGTGTTATCTGTCCTGATAGGGAGAGCACTCCGATCTAACGTGAACCGCCCGGAATAATCTTCTTGGATCTACAAAGTTCTCGATGCGAATCGGCGGTTCGAGAACCACGCGCGCCGAAAGATAAAAAGCCTGCAGAGCAGACGCCGGGGCATTCGATTCAGCGACGCTCGCTGACGCAAGTCACTTTCTTGACCGCTGCTTCGCCGCCTCTGTATTTTTTTCACTTGTTAGGGGAGCACAAGTTCGCTCCAATAAACTTGTTTCTTCTGCAACTCAACTGCGTCGTCCTTGGCTTCGTGACAATATTGCTTTTGCTGTGTATAATGGCTTGAATGAAATTTGGAAGTAGCTTGAAGTGAAGCAAATGGAGAAGTATTTAAAATTCAGGTGTTATCATAAAGTTACAATATATGCGACGGATATTCTGTTGTATGTACATTGTCCTAATTTGGTCATTATCATTGATTTGAAAGGCACACAGTTTTTCTAAAAGGCGACCTAAACACCTAAACGAAAAAAGGGAGATTTTGCGTTGTTCAGATGAAAGACTTGAAGGCGATATCGCGGCAACAGTAAGCAAGAAGAGTGCTTTAGTGACAATATATAACGTGATCAAGAAATGACAATCCAGACATAGCATATGTCATTGCAGCTTCTTGAAAATCTCTGTGCTTCTTTTATTCACACCGGAGGATGACATAATGCCTTAAAAGCAGACCTACAGGAGATACAGAAGAAAAAAATTTTATATTGCTTTTGCTGGGAATAATGAGTTGAGTGGAATTTTGAAGTAGCTGGAACTGAAGGAAATGGAGAAGTATTTAAAATCAGGTGTTAGCATACAATTACAATATATGCGGCAGATATTCGGTTGTATGCAAAATTTCTATGTTCGGACATTTTCATTGAATTGAGGAGCACTCAGTTTTTCTAAAAGACGACTTACAGACTTAACAAACAAAAAAGGGAGATATGGCGTTGTTCCGATGAAAGACTCGAAGGCGATATCATGGAAACTGTAAGCAAGAAGAGTGCTGCAGTGACAATATAATAACGTGATCAAGAAATGACAATCCAGACATAGCATATGTCATTGCAGCTTCTTGTAAATCTCTGTGCTTCTTTTATTCACACCAGAGGATGACATAATACCTTAAAAGCGGCCCTGCAGGAGAGGCAGAAGAAAAAAGTGTTATATTTCTTTTGCCATGAAGAATAGCTTGAGTAGAATTTTGATGTAGCTGGAAGTGAAGCAAATAGAGTAGTATTTAAAATTCAGGTCATTGCATACAATAAATATATATGCAGCAGATAATCGGTTGTATGCAAATTTTCTAGGTTCGGCCATTTTTATTGAATTGTGTACCACTCTGTTTTTCTAAAAGACGACTTACAGACTTAACTAACAAAAAAGGGAGATATTGCGTTGTTCTGATGAAAGACTTGAAAGTGGTATCATTGCAACTGTAAACAAGAAGAGTGCTGCAGCGACAATATAATATCTTGATCAAGAAATGACAATCCAGACATAGCATATGTCATTGCAGATTCTTGTAAATCACTTTGCTTCTTTTGTTCACACCGGATGATGACATAATACCTTAAAAGCGGACCTACAGGAGATACAGAAGAAAAAATGTTATATTGCTTTTGCTGTGAATAATGAGTTGAGTGGAATTTTGAAGTAGCTGGAAGTGAAGCAAATGGAGAAGTATTTAAAATCAGGTGTTAGCATACAATACAATATATGCGGCAGATATTCGGTATATGCAAATTTTCTAGGTTCGGCAATTTTCATTGAATTGAGGAGCACTCAGTTTTTCTAAAAGACGACTTACAGACTTAACAAACAAAAAAAGAGATATTGCGTTGTTCTATTGAAAGACTCGAAGGCGATATCATGACAACTGGAAGCAAGAAGAGTGCTGCAGTGACAATATATAACGTGATCAAGAAATGACAATCCGCACATAGCATATGTCATTGCAGCATCTTGTAAATCTCTGTGCTTCTTTTATTCACACCGGAGGATGACATAATACCTTAAAAGCGGTCCTACATGATCTGCAGAAGAAAAAATTGTTATATTGCTTTTGCTGTGAAGAATGGCTTGAATGGAATTTTGAAGTAGCTGGAAGTGAAGCGAATGAAGAAGTATTTAAAATTCAGGTGTTAGCTTACAATAAAATATACGCGGTGGATATTCTGTTGTATGCACAATTTCTAGGTTTAATGATTTTCATTGAATTAACGAGCACCAAGTTTTTCCTAAAGACGACACACAGACTTAAATGACATTAAAGGAAGATATGGCGTTGTTCAGATAAGACTTGAAGGCGATATCACGGCAACTGTAAGCAAGAAGAGTGCTGCAGTGGCAAATATATAACGTTTTCAAGAAATGACAATCCAGACACAGCATATGTCATTGCAGCTTCTTGTAAATCTCTGTGCTTCTTTTATTCGCACCGGAGGATGACATACTATGTTAAAAGCGGCCTTACAGAAGATACAGAAGAAAAAATTGTAATATTGCTTTTGCTGTGAATAATTTCTTGAATGTAATTTGCAAGTAGCTGGAAGTGAAGCGAATGGAGAAGTATTTGAAATTCAGGTGTTAGCTGACAATTACAATATATGCGGGGAAAATTTAGTTGTATGCACATTTTTTTTAGATTAGGCCATTTTCATTGAATTGAGAAGCACCCAGTTTTTTTAAAAGACGACTTACAGACTTAACTAACAAAAAAGGGAGACATTGCGTTGTTCAGATGAAAGACTTGAAGGTAATTTTACGGCAACTGTAAGCAAGAAGAGTGCTGCAGTGGCAACATATTAACGTGATCAAGAAATGACAATCCAGACATAGCATATGTCATTGCAGCTTCTTGTATATCTCGGTGCTTCTTTTATTCACACGGGAGGATGACATTCTACGTTAAAAGCGGCCCTACAGGAGATACAGAAGAAAAAAATGTTATATTGCTTTTGCTGTGAATAATGGCTTGAATGGAATTTGGAAGTAGCTGGAAGTGAAGCAAATGGAGAAGTATTTAAAATAAGGTGTTAGCATACAATTACAATATATGCGGCAGATAATTGGTTGTATGCAAATTTTCTAGGTTCGGCCATTTTCATTGAATTGAGGAGCACTCAGTTTTTCTAAAAGACGATTTACAGACTTAACAAACAAAAAAGGGAGATATGGCGCTGTTCCGTTGAAAGACTCGAAGGCGATATCATGGCAACTGTAAGCAAGAAGAGTTCTGCAGTGACAATATAAAAACGTGATCAAGAAATGACAATCCACACATAGCATATGTCATTGCAGCTTCGTGTAAATCTCGGTGCTTCTTTTATTTACACGGGAGGATGAGATAATACCTTAAAAGCGGCCCTACATGATCTCCAGAAGAAAAAAGTTTTACATTGCTTTTGCTGTGAAGAATGGCTTGAATGGAATTTTGAAGTAGCTGGAAGTGAAGAGAATGGAGAAGTGTTTAAAATTCAGGTGTTAGCTTACAATTAAAATATATGCGGCGGATATTCTGTCGTATGCACATTTTCTAGGTTCAGTCATTTTTATTGAATAAACGAGCACCCAGTTTTTCCTAAAGACGACACACACACCTAAATGACATAAAAGTAAAATATTGCGTTGTTCAGATAAGACTTGAAGGCGATATCACGAAAACTGTAAACAAGAAGAGTGCTGCAGTGGCAATATAATAACGTTTTCAAGATATGACATTCCAGACACACCATATGTCATTGCAGCTTCTTGTAAATCTCTGTGCTTCTTTTATTCGCACCGGAGGATGACATACTACGTTAAAAGCGGCCCTACAGGAGATACAGAAGAAAAAATTGTTATATTGCTTTTACTGTGAACAATTTCTTGAATGTAATTTGCAAGAAGCTAGAAGTGAAGCGAATGGAGAAGTATTTAAAATTCAGGTGTTAGCTTACGATTACAATATATGCGGGGAAAATTCTGTTGTATGCACTTTTTTTAGATTAGGCCATTTTTATTGAATTGAGAAGAACCCAGTTTTTTAAAAGACGACTTATAGACTTAACTAACAAAAAAGGGAGATATTGCATTATTCAGATGAAAGAGTTGAAGGCGATATCACGGCCACTGTAAGCAAGAAGAGTGCTCCAGTGGCAACATATTAACGTGATCAAGAAATGACAATCCAGACATAGCATATGTCATTGCAGCTTATTGTAAATCTCAGTGCTTCTTTTATTCACAATGGAGGATCACATATTTCGTTAAAAGCGGCCCTACTGGAGATACAGAAGAAAAAACTGTTATATTTCTTTTGCCATGAAGAATAGCTTGAATGGAATTTTGATGTTGCTGGAAGTGAAGCGAATAGAGTAGTATTTAAAATTCAGGTGATAGCATTAAATCAAAATATATGCGGCAGATATTCTGTTGTTTGCAAATTTTCTAGGTTCGGCCATTTTCATTGAATTGAGGAGCACTCAGATTTTCTAAAAGACGACTTACAGACTTAAGTAACAAAAAAGGGAGATCTTGCGTTGTTCCTATGAAAGACTTGAAGACGATATCACGGCAGCTGGAAGCAAGAAGAGTGCTGCAGTGACAATATAATAACGTGATCAAGAAATGACAATCCACACATAGCATATGTCATTGCAGCTTCTTGTAAATCTCTGTGCTTCTTTTATTTACACCAGAGGATGACATAATACCTTAAAACGGCCATACAGGAGATGCAGAAGAAAAAAGTGTTATATTTCTTTTGCCGTGAAGAATAGCTTGAATGGAATTTTGATGTAGCTGGAAGTGAAGTGAATAGAGTAGTATTTAAAATTCAGGTGATAGCATACAAATAAAATATATGCGGTAGATATTCGGTTGCATGCAAATTTTCTCGGTTCGGCCATTTTCATTTAATTGAGGAACACTCAGTTTTTCTAAAAGACGACTTACAGACTTAACTAACAAAAAAGGGAGATATTGCGTAGTTCCGATGAAAGACTTGAAGGCGAAATCATGGCAACTGTAAGCAAGAAGACTGCTGCAGTGACAATATAATAACAAGATCAAGAAATGACAATCCACACATAGCATATCTCATTGCAGCTTCTTGTAAATCTCTGTCCTTTTTTATTCACACTGGCGGATGACACAATACCTTAAAAGCGGCCCTACAGGAGATGCAAAAGAAAAAAATTGTTATAGTGCTTTTGCCGTGAAGAATGGCTTGAATGGAATTTTGAAATAACTGGAAGTGAAGCGAATGGAGATGGAAAGTTTGACATCCACCTAAATGCAGCCAAACGGCTGCAAAAGAAAGCTATACAGCTTTCTCAGAAACTTTGAAGTTGAAGAAAAATTCGTCCTGGTCCAGGATTCGAACCCGGGACCACTGCTTAACCGGAGCAGTCGCTCTACCAACTGAGCTAACCAGGAGGCTAGTCGTTAGTAGCGCGAAAGCGAATTGATCAACAGCTCGAAATGAGGACAGGTGTTAATCGACCAGATTTAGGGGAAATCCCCAAGGTGGAGTAAGTTTCTGTGAAGGAAAGTTTGACATCCACCTAAATGCTTTTCTTCTTTTCTTCTGTGTTCTGTGTTATTTGTTCGGTGATTGTGACGTAGGGAACGGGCTAGAAGGTCCATTCCAATCTGATGAAAGGGCATGGAGGGGATGACTATCGGTTGCAGAAAGCCGGCGGGTTGTGTCGGCGGCGTTTTTCGTCGCTGGCAGTCACAGAAACTCCGAACGTAGTTGGTGACGTCGGATGTAAGGCGGGGCCAGAAGTACTTCGCCTTGATTTTTGCAATAGTTCGAGCTGTGCCGAGATGTCCGGAAGACGGGTGGTCATGGCACGCTTCCAAAATTTCGTCACGGAGCTCTGCTGGGATGACAAGAAGGTAATGCGTTCTCGTTCCAGGGCTGAAGTTCGTCTTCACGAGGACTGAGTTTTTGAGGCTGAATGCTGGCAAGTTCCGCTTGAATGACCCTGGCACGGCGACATTTTGTCCTTCGAGATAGTCGAACATGACGCGCAAGTCGAGGTCGGCACGCTGCTGGGCGGCTAGGTAGCTCTCCGTAACGACTCCGAAGAACGCGCTGTCTTCATCGGGGTCTAGTGGTGGCGGGTCGACGAAGGCGCGGGACAGGCAGTCGGCGTCCGAGTGTTTCCTGCCGGATTTGTAGACGATTTTAACGTCGAACTCTTGCAGGTGCAATCTCCACCGCCAAAGACGGCCAGAAGGGTCCTTCAAATTGGCGAGCCAACACAGCGCATGGTGGTTTGTGACAAACTTGAATGGTCTACCATATATGTATGGGCGAAATTTTGGAATGGCCCGTATAATGGCGAGGCACTCTTTTTCAGAGGGTGAGTAATTTTTCTCCTCCTTTGACAGACCACGGCTTGCAAAGGCGGTTACTTTTTCGTCAGCGCTTTGCTTTTGGACGAGAACGGCACCCAAGCCTATATCGCTGGTGTCGGTGTGCATTTCTGTTTCTGCGTTTTTGTCGAAATGACCGACCACGGGAGGGCTTTGCAGGTGTTTCTGCAGCTCGCAGAATGCTTTTTCTAGGTCGTTTTTCCAGCTGAAAGGGGTGCTATCCTTCGTCAAGCGCGTAGAGGCCCTGCAATACGTGCGATGTTTGCGATGAAGCGCCGGTAGTATGCGCACAGTCCAAGAAATCTTCGCACGCCCTTTTTGTCTTTCGGCCTTGGGAAGTTCGCAACGGCTGAAGTTTTTGTTGGGTCAGGTAGGACTCCCGCGGCGTTGACGACGGGGCCCAAAAACTTGAGTTCCTCGTACGCAAAACGGCAGTTTTCAGGCTTCAGCTTTAACTCCGCCGTACGAATGGCCTCGAATACAGACTCCAACCTTACGAGGTGTTCGTCGAAAGTCCGGGCGAATACGACAACGTCGTCGAGGCACACGATGCAAGTGTGCCACTTCAGGCCAGCTAGCACAGTGTCCATGACTTTTTGAAACGTCACAGGCACCGTGCACTGCCCGAAAGGCTTCACCTTTAACTCGTATCAGCCACCCGGGGTTATAAATGAAGTCTTCTCTCGGTCTCTCTCGTCCACTTCAATTTTCCAGTAACCGGTCTTCAAATCCATCGATGAGAAGTACTTGGCATTGCGGAGGTGGTCAAGGGCGTCGTTGTGTTGTGGCAGGGGATACACGTCCTTTCTGGTGATTTTGTATAGTCGCCGGTAGTCAACGCAGAACCTTAATGTGCCGTCTTTTTTCTTTACGAGAACGACCGGTGCAGCCAAGGGGCTTTTTGATGGCTGTTTAATGTCGTCGCTGAGCATGTCGTCGACTTGAGTCCAGATGGCTTCCCGTTCGTGGGAAGAGACGCGATATGGTGACTGTCGGGTACGTCGGGCTCCATCTTCATTTATAATACGGTGCTTCGCTAGGGGTGTCTGGCGAAATTTTGAACTCGATGAAAAACACTCGCTGTAGCGACGCAGCAAAGCCAATAATTTGTTTCGTTGTTCTGGCGGTAGCGCCGGATTCACGTCGAAGGGCTGCGGAGGCCTGAAGGTGTCATCGGGTGTGCGTTCAAAGTCGGCGACCGCGATCACGTCACTTGTCTCTTGCGTTTCTTCGAGGAACGCAATTGCAGCTCCCTTGTTGAAATGCTGGTATTCTTCGGTGAAATTAGTGACCAAAACGTGAGATTGGCGTTGCTTAAAGTGCGCAATGCCTCTTACGATAGAAACACCGCTGTCGAGAAGCAACCTTCGATCACTCTCTACGATAGCATCGATATCAGAAGCAGCTTCCTCACAGTAGACGGCGATCATCAAGCTTGCGCGGGGTGGCAGTGTGACGTGATCGTCGGCGATCCTTACAGCAGCACGGTGATCGGGGTTCAGTGGCGGCGTCATGGAGTGATCACAGGAAAAAGTTATCGAATTGGTCTGGAGATCACTTAATGCACCTTTGTCTGTCAACAAGTCAATTCCGAGTATTACGTCGCGGGAGCAGTTAGGTAAAATTACGAACGCAGCAGGGTACGTGATTCCGTCTATGGTAACGCGGGATGGGCACGTTCCACTTGGCGTTACGAGATGGCCTCCTGCTTTTCGTATATGCGGACCGTCCCATGTTGTCGTAACTTTCTTCAGCTTCGATGCGAATGAGCCGCTCATTACCGAGTAGTCGGCTGCCGTTTCGAGGAGGGCGACTACGCCAAAGCCGTCGATGGACAACTGGATGTCGGACGCCGCTTTCCTCGAATTTCTGGTGCGTCGGGGCGTTGTATCTCGGCTTGTGCGTGTTGATTTTCGGGCACCATGCGTCCTCATTCTCGTCATCTTCTCAGCGGCAGGCTCTGTCGTTTCGGGTACGTGTCGCGTCGTGTCCACGGTTTCGGGAGTCACGTCCGGGTTAGATCGAGTCGTTGGGCTGCAGGTACGGTGTTCGGCGCGGCCATGCATCATTGGAGGGTTTTCGTTTTTTCTCCGTTGTGCAACTTCACCTCCAGAAGTTGCCGCCTTTAGTTCCCCCGCGTGGGCTGGGAGACCTTCCACGTGTGAAGTCAGCACTGCTACGGCGGTCCGGCGACTGGCACGGGTAGGGCGACGGCGAATGGTTGAAACGGGCTGGTCTACGGCTGGTGTTCGACAGGTATTCTTCAATCTCAGAGGGGTGCTGATCCGGGTTGGGGGCGTGGTGTGTCGACAGAGAAACCACGTAGTCCGACTCTCTTGTATGGGCAGCGACGGTAGACGTGGGCGGCCTCTCCGCAGTGGTAGCACAGAGGACGATTATCCGGTGTTCGCTATACGTCAGTCTTCCTCGGCGTCTGGGTTCGTGCTACAGGGGGTCGGGCGGGCGACAGTGGGCGGTGGTAGGGCGGGGCCTCTAGACGACGTGCTTCTTGACGACGTGTTGGAGCAGGGTGGGGTCGATGAACAGCTTCGGAGTACGTCATAGATTGGGGCTCCCAGTGTACTTCGGATGCCACTGAAGTTCCCAAAGCGTTTTGAACTTCTTCCCGGATCACGCCAGTTAGGCAAGCGACTTGGGGTTGCGGCTACGTCGTGAAAAGTTTCCGCAGCTCCTGTCTCACTGCTGCGCGGATGTTCTCGCGTAGGCTCTCAGCTGGAATCCGTATGTTGTCGACGTAGTTCGCACTGGCCGCGCCGACAAAGTTCCGGTCATACTGCTTAGCACGCATTTCGAGAGCCTTCTCAATCGTGCTGGCTTCGGTCACGAATTCAGCGATGGTTTTAGGCGGGTTGCGGACAAGTCCAGCAAACAGCTCCTCTTTCACACCGCGCATCAAAAAGCGTAACTTCTTTTCTTCGGTCATTTCGGGGTCCGTGCGGCGAAATAGTTCCTTCATCTCCTCAACGAAGGTCATGACCCCTTCGTTGGGGTGTTGTGTCCGAGTTTCAAGCAAAAGCGCAGCTCGCTCTTTTCTCACAACGGTAGTGAATGTCTTAAAGAACTCCCTCTTGAACTGAGTCCAGTCGGTTAAAGAACGCTCGTGGTTCTCGAACCAAGTTCGAGCAGCATCTTCTAAGTAAAAGAAGACATGGCGGAAAGTTTCTTCGTCGTCCCACCTGTTGAAGATGCGGACGCGCTCCAGCTTCTCCAACCATTCTTCGGGGTCTTCAGCGGGGGCTCACCGGAACGATGGCGGTTCCCGGGGCTGCTGCAGGACAATTGGCGACGTTGTTTCTTGCATCATGGTGTTGGTTGCAGCGTTCCTTCTCTTGGGCCCTTCTGGCATGAGACCGAATTCGGGTAGCAATTCTTGCAATCGGTGGCTGTCTCTGGTTGGGCTGGCTTGGCGGCTTCCAGATGTCGTAGAGAGCATAAAGGATGAGTAACCTGCACCTGAACCAGATGTCACGAAGCCAAGGACGAAGCAGTTGTGTTGCAGGAGAAACAAATTTATTGGAGCGAAGTTGTGCCCCTCTAACAACTCAAAAGAATACAGAGGCGGCGAAGCAGCGGTCAACAAAGTAACTTGCGTCAGCGAGCGTCGCAGAAGCGGATAGCCCGGTATCTGCTCTGCAGGCTTTTTATCTTTCGGCGCGCGTGGTTCTCGAACCGTCGATTCTCATCGAGAACTTTGTAGATCTAAGAAGATTATTCCGGGCTGTTCATGGTTAGATCGGAGTGCTCTCCCTATCAGGACAGATAACACTAGCGGCACAGAAAGAACGAATGGAACACGCGCTTCTCTTGGCACAGAGATAACACGGACCGGCGCAGCCGGGCGGTAAAAGCAAAACACAAATAAACAAACCCAATGCATGGTTCGCTGCACTATCGCCTTCTAGTCTTTCATCTGAAAAACGCGATATCTCCTTTTTTGTTAGTTAAGTCTGTGTGTCGTCTTGTAGATAAACTGGGTGTTAACTGCGAAGCATGCAAAACCACGTTGGCCCGCGCCCAGTAGTTAAAAGCCAGCTCCGAAAACAGAATAAGCCATTACCCGCCGGGGTGGCTCAGTGGCTACGGCGTTGCGCTGCTGAGCACGAGGTCGCGGGTCCGATTCTAGGTCGCAGCGGACGCTTTTCTGATGGAGGCGAAAAGCAAAAACGCCCGTGTGTCCGAGATTTCGGCGCACGTTAAAGATACCCAGGTGGTCAAAATTAATCCGGAGCCCTCCACTACGGCGCGCCTCATCGCCTGCGTTGCGTCGGCGCATTAAACCCTACAACCAAATCAGAATAAGCCATTCGCGTTAAAAAAAACCAATTCGGGAATTCCACATTGGGGCTTGGCGTGCGGCCTGATCCCGGTGACCATTGCCGGAAATGCTCTCCCTCAACAGAGCAGGATTGGCCACCCTGGTGCAGTAATGGCCACAACCTCCCATGAATACGTCAATTAACCCTCGGCCCTCAGTCCCCAGCGGCTGCGAAGCAACTGACCACGGCGGTGGTCAGACCTGTGACGTAGCAGAGGGTGCTAAGAATCCCTGGACCCGGACAGCCCGCCATTGGAATCTGAACCTGGCAACGTTTAACGCGCGAAACTTATCTAGCGAAGCAAGTCTCGAGGTGCTGTTCGAGGAATTCGAGGATTTTAAACGGTATGTAATAGGGCTTAGCGAGGTTAGGAGGACGGGTGAAGCCTTTACTTTGCTGAAAAATGAACACGTCCTATGTTACCGTGGTCTAGAGGACTGAAGAGAACTAGGAGTGGGATTTCTAGTCAATAAAAGCATAGCTGGCAACATAGCCGAATACTATAGCATTAACGAAAGGGCAGCAGGTCTTGTAATTAGGCTCAATAAGAGGTACAAGCTCAAGGTGGTTCAGGGCTACGCACCCACATCCAGCCACGACGACCAAGTAGTGGAACGCTTCTATGAAGATGTAGAATCGGCAATGGCTAAAGTAAAAACACAGTGTACCGTAGTTATGGGGGACTTCAATGCTAAAGTAGGCAAGAATCAGGCTGGAGACAAGGCAGTTGGGAACTATGGTCTGGGCTGTAGAAATAGCAGGGGGGACCTAATAGTTGAGTTTGCAGAACGGAATAACCTACGCATAATGAATACCTTCTTCTGTATTTCATCAAAGCAGGGGCTTACATTTCGGAGGTCGATGAAGATAAACGTACCGCTATACTGGAACAGTCACAACTTCCAAGCTCTATCTTTTAAGTCCGACAAACACGAGTGAGGTGCAAACTTTTATTCTTAAACTTAAAAACAACGTCGCATCTGGCGTCGATGGTATTGCTCCACTTCCTTTTAAACACATTGCTTCTGAAATAAGTGAGGTTTTAGATTTTATTATTAATTTGACATTATCTACTGGAGTTTTTCCTCAAAAATTGAAAGTAGCACGAGTTAGGCCAATTCACAAAGGAGGTGGCGATGACCAGTTGTCTAATTACAGGGCAATCTCTGTGTTGACCGTCTTTTCAAAAATATTTGAAGATGTAATACATAATAGACTAACAAACTTTTTCAACACACACAAGGTCATTTCACCGTATCAGTACGGCTTTCCAAAAAAACAAGTCAACGCAGGAAGCTCTGCCTAATATTAAGGACAGTGTAATAGAAAATATAGAGGGAAAGAAATTTACACTCGGGTTATTCGTGGACCTACGAAAAGCATTTGACTCTATCAATCATGAAATATTGCTAATATAACTAAACAAATTAGGAATACGCGGACTAGCGGTTGACCTACTAAGGAGCTATTTAGTAATAGGGAGCAATTTGTTGAGTTTAACGGTATTTCATGAGTTATTGGCAATAGAACACGGTGTTCGCAAGGGTCAAAGCTGGGACCGTTGTTATTCTAACATATGTGAATGATATTCCAAACATACTTTGTACACTCCAGATAGCCATGTATGCAGATGACACGAACATATTTTTCTCAGGTAGCAATATAAGAGAACTCCAGTATGAAGTAAATGGATATTTAGAAATGTTGTGAAAGTGGTTACACGAAAATAACTTACAGCTAAACGTATCGAAGACTACCTACATCATTTTTAGACCAATTATTAGGAAGATAGACCAAGGCATTCTAATTGAATATCGGGGCAATATGATCAACTAAGTCAAAGAACAGAAGTTCTTAGGAGCGTGGTTTCATGAAGAATTATCTTGGAATCCTCATATAGAACACTTAGGCAATAAAATTTCAAAAATATTGGCGTTCTCTACAGATTGAGAGACTTACTACCGCTCTGGTTGAAAACACAGCTTTATTACACTCTTGTCTATTCTAGGCTTTGCTACGGGATATTAGCGTGGGCAACAACAAACAAAAGAAATTACAAACGGCTGATTGTCTTACAGAAAAGAGTTCTCCGTCTATTTGCCACTTTTCACGGGCGCTATGCCGACTTGAGAACGGGTCCACTATTTGTTCAGTATAGTATGCTTAAGGCTGACCAAATTTAATATATGAAGCTTTTACAAGCTATACACAAACAAAATCTCCATGGCAAACATAACGGCAATAGCAGTATATAACCTCTTAGGTGTGCCAAAATAGATACACCGAAACTTCGAACGAACTACGGCAGGCAGACTTCTCTGTTTCAACGCACCGACATACTCAACAAAGTTGGAGACCACATTAACTTCAAATGCAGTAGAAACATATTTAAAACACAGGCGAAAGAATACCTCTTAAATCAGAATATCTGCTTCAATGGCTACGGCTGTGGATGTCGTCTCGACCTGTTTAATGCGCAGGTTTTGTAGTTGTGTCTATCTTTAAAACTCAATGATAGTTCTACTCTGATTGTCCACTTGTATTTTGTTTTACTTTACTCTTTTGTATTCTAATGTACGTTACTGTACCTCTCCCATATTGTTCTGTAATATCTTGTGCTCTACATGTTGTTTGTATTTTGTAACTCACATTAGAATTTCTAGCTTGTTTGATTCTGCCTCATCATTGTACTGTACCAAAGGGGGCTGGGGCCTCGGTCAGGCTTTGTAGCCTTTAGTCCCAGCCTGCCTCCTCGTACTTCTGAGGAAATAAAATCTTTTGTTTTTAAACGGGAGAGTCGAAAGTGGACCTGGAAGAGCCCGAATTGGGAGCACAAAAATGAAATAGACTTCATATTATGCGATTACCCTGGCGTCGTGCAGGATGTGGAAATGCTAGGAAGGGTAAGGTGTAGTGACCACCGTATGGTAAGATCTCGAATTCGGCCAGATCTGAGGATTGTCCGCAACAAGCTAGTACGAAAGAAGCCAATAAATGAACTAACGATAAGACATAAAGTAGAAGAATTGAGGATCGCGCTGCAGAACCGATATTCCACCCTTAACATGGAAGGCGACCTTACGACACAGGAAGCCAGCGACAACCTTACACGCATTATCACGGAGTGTGCAGTAGAAGTCGGGGGCACTATGGCTAGATAGGATACTGGTAAACGTTCACAGGAGACGAAAGATATACTCATGGAAACGGCAAACCATGAGAATCTCTAGCGCAGCTGACAGAATAGATCTAGCCGAGCTCTCGAAGTTAATCAATAGGCGGAAGACAGCTCACATACGGAAGTATAATATGGAGAGGATCGAATACGCTGTAAAGAACGGAGGTAGCCTGAAAGCAGTGAAGAGACGTCTTGGCGTGGGGAAAAATCAGCTGTATGCACTTAAGGATAAGCAAGGCAATGTCATCAAAAAAGGGATAAAATAGTCATAGTGGCCGAGGAGTTCTATAGAGATCAGTACAGCAGCCGGGACATACAGGATAATGCCGAACGAGACAGTAGCTCAGAGGAGATAGACATCCCACCAGTAACGACCGAAGAAGTAAGGAAGGCTTTGAAAGAAATGAAAGGGGGCAAAGCACCTGGTGAGGATCAGATAACAGCAGACCTCTTGAAGGATGGCGCAGAAATTGTACTTGAAAAACTAGCAAACCTGTATACGCAATGTCTAATGACCGCAATGGTAACGGACTCTTGGAAGAACGCGAACATCATCCTAATCTATAAGAAAGGCGACATGATGGACTTGAAATATTACAGGCCGATCAGCTTACTGTCAGTCATCTACAAGGTATTTACTAAGGTAATCGCTAACCGAATCTCTGCAACCTTAGATTTCAGTCAACCTAAAGAACAAGCAGGGTTCGTAAAGGTTATTCAACAATGAATCATATTCACACGATCAATCAGGTGATAGAGAAGTGTGCTGAGTATACTGAACCCCTATATATAGCCTTCAGAGATTATGAGAAAGCATTTGAGTCGGTCGAAACCCTAGCAGTCATTGAGGCATTACGGAACTGGGGGGTAGATGAGCATTATGTAAGAATACTAGAGGATATCTACAATGGGTCTACAGCTATTATCATCCTCCATAGGAAGAGCAGTAAAATAGCTATAAGGAAGGGTGTCAGACAAGGAGACAATCTCTCCAATGTTATTCACAGCATGCTTACAAGAAGTATTCAGAACTTTGGATTGGGAACAGGTGGGAGTAAGGGTTAATGGAGAATACATCAGTAACCTCAGATTTGCTGATGACGTTGCCTTGCTAAGCAACTCGGGGGACGAATTGCAAAGCATGCTTTCCGCACTGGGCGAACAAAGTAGAACCATGGGCCTGAAAATTAATATGCAGAAAACTAAAATAATGATCAATAACATCGGGACAGCACAGCAGTTTGAGATAGGTGGCGAGGCAGTGGAAGTGGTAAGCGAATATATATACTTAGGCCAAGTTGTGACCCCAGATCCCAACTATGAGGCAGAGATAATTAGAAGAATCAGAATGGGGTGGGGTGCATATGGCAGACATTTCCAGATAATGAAGAGCAGCCTACCATTGTCGCTGAAGAAGAAAGTGTAAGACAGCTGCATATTCCCGGTACTCACCTACGGGGCAGAAACTTGGAAGGCTCACTAAGAGGGTTCAACTTAAATTGAGAACGACTCAGCGGCAATGGAGCGGAAAATGCTAGGTGTAACATTAAGGGACAAGAAGAGAGCGGAGTGGGTCAGGGAGCAAACTGGTGTTAAAGACATCTTAGTAGAAATTAAGAAGAAGAAATGGAGGTGGGCAGGGCATATAATGCGAAGGCAAGATAGCCGCTGGTCATTAAGGGTAACAGAGTGGATCCCTAGAGAAGGCAAGCGCTGCAGGGGGCGGCAGAAAGTTAGATGGGCAGATGAGATGAAGAAGTTTGCGGGGAAAAATTGGTCACGGTTGGCACAGGACCGAGGTAATTGGAGAATACTGGGAGAGGCCTTTGCCCAGCAGTGGGCGTAGATAGGCTGGTGATTATGATGATGATGATGACGGTCATCCTCCAGTGTGAATAAAAGAAACACAGAGATTTACAAGAAGCTGCAATGACATATGCTATGTCTGTATTGTCATTTCTTGATGACGATATATTTTGTCCAGGTGCACTCTTCTTGCTGACAGTTGCCGTGATATTGCCTTCAAGTGTTTTATCTGAGCAACGCAATACCTCTCTTTTTGTTAGTTAAGTCTGTAAGTCGCCTTTTAGAAAAACTGGGTGCTCCTCAATTTATTAAAAATGGCAGAACCTAGAAAATTTGCATACAACAGAATATCCGCCCATATATTTTAAATGTATGCTAACACCTGAATTTTAAATAGTTCTAAATTCGCTTCACTTTCAGCTACTTCAAAACTCCATTCAAGCCATTATTCACAGCAAAAGCAATATATTATTTTTTTTCTTTTGCATTTCATGTAGGGCCGCTTTTAAGGAATTATATCATCCTCCAGTGTGAATAAAAGAAACACAGATTTACAACAAGCGGCAATGACATATGCTATGTCTGTATTGTCATTTCTTGATGACGTTATATTTTGTCCCGGTTCACTCTTCTTGCTTACAGTTGCTGTCATATCGCCTTCAAGTCTCATCTGAACAATGCAATATCTCTCTTTTGTGTTTTACGTCTGTGTGTCGTCTTTAAGAAAAACTTCGTGCTCCTCAATTCAATGAAAATGGCTGAACCTAGAAAATTTGCACACAACAGAATATCCGCCGCATAATATTTTATTGTACGCTAACACCTGAATTATAAATAGTTCTCGATTTGCTTCACTTCCAGCTACTTCAAAATTTCATTCAAGCCATTATTCACAGAAAAAGCAATATAGCAAATTTTTTTCTGCATCACCTGTAGGGTGCTTTTAAGGAAGTATGTCATCCTCCGGTGTGAATAAAAGAAGCACAGGGATTTACAAGATAGTTGCAATGACATATGCTATGTGTGGATTGTCATTTCTTGATCACGTTAATATATTGTCACTTCAGCACTCTGCTTGCTTACAGTTGCCATGATATCGCCTTCAAGTCTTTCGTCTGAACAACGCAGTATCTCCCTTTTTTGTTAGTTTAGTCTGTAAGTCGTCTTTTAAAAAACTGGGTGCTCCTCAATTCAATGAAAATGTCCTACCCTAGAAAATGTGCATACGATAGAATATCTCCCGCACATATTGTAGTTGTATGCTAACAAATTACTTGTAAATAATTAACTATTCGCTTCACTTCCAGCTACTTCAAAATTCCAGTCAAGGCATTCTTCATAGCAAAAGCAATATTGCAATTTTTTCTTCTGCATGTCCTGTAGGGCCACTTTTAACGTAGTATATCATCCTCAAGTGTGAATAAAAGAAGCGCAGAGATTTACAAGAAGCCGCATTGACCTATGCTATGTCTGAATTGTCATTTCATGATCATGTTAATATATTGTCCCTGCAGCACTCTTCTTGCTTACAGTTGCCGTGATATCGCCTTCTAGTCTTTCATCTGAAAAACGCAATATCTTCCTTTTTTGTTAGTTAAGCCTGTGTTCGTGTTTCAGAAAAACGGGGTGCTCCTAAATTCAAAAAATGGCCTAATGTAGAATATGTACATACAACAGAACATCGGCCGCATATATTTTAATTGTTTGCTAACATGTGAATTTTAAATCCTACTCCATTCGCTACACGTCCAGCTACTTCAAAGTTCCATTCAAGCCATTATTCACAGCAAAAGCAGTATACAATTTTCTCTTCTGCATCTCCTGTAGTGCCGCTTTAAAGGTATTAGGTCATCCTCCTGGCTGAATAAAAGAAGCACAGAGATTACAAGAAGCTGCAATGACATCTGCTATGTATGGATTGTCATATCTTGATTACGTTATTATATTGCCACTGCAGCACTCTTCTTGCCTACAGTTGCCCTGATATCGCCTTCAAGTCTTTTATCTGAACAACGCAATATCTCCCTTTCTTGTTAGTTAAGTCTGTAAGTCGTCTTTTAAAAAAACTGGGACCTGCTCATTTCAATAAAAATGGCTGAACCTAGAAAATTTGCATACAACAGAATATCCGCCACATATATTTTAATTGTTTGCTAACATCTGAATTTTTAATAGTTCTTCATTCGCTTCACTTCCAGCTACTTCAAAATTCAATTCAGACCATTATTACAGCAAAAGCAATATAGCAATTTTTTTCCGCATCTCCTGTAAGGCCACTTTTAAGGTAGTATATCATCTTCCAGTGTGAATAAAAGAAGCGCAGACATTTACAAGAAGCCGCATTGACATATGCTATGTCTGGATTGTCATTTCTTGATCACGTTAATATTTTTTCCCGGCAGCACTCTTCTTTCATACAGTTTCTGTGATATAGCCTTCAAGTCTCATCTGAACAACGCAATATCTCCCTTTTTTGTTAGTTTAGTCTGTAAGTCGTCTTTGAGAAAAACTGGGTGCTCATCAATTCAATAAAAATGACCTAATCTAGAAAATGTGCATACAACTTAGTATCCCCCGCATATATTGTATTTGTACGCTAACACCTGAATTTTAAGTACTTCTCTATTTGCTTCGGAGGGCGCTGCGGTCGCCGCAGGGAGCGGACGCACTTCGCATCAGCTCCGACGTTTTCCATTAATTGCGCCGGGCCAATCGAATATATCGACGAGATTCTGTTTTAGGGCCGTGCAGCTTGGCCTGTGGAATCAACCGATACCATTTTCGGCAAGTTGCAGTGATTTTTCGCCGATTTATCGACGAGAAGAGATCGGCCAACGTGGCCGGCTTGCTAAGCCTAACCTAGGCTTAGCGCGACTTCGGAGCCGGGCGTGCCGGGGGCGGCCGCCACGGCGAAGACGGCAACTATCCACCAAGAGTTGACGACAACCATGGATCTGGGTACCAATTTTCTTCCGGAGGAAGACTACGGAGCAACGGCGATGCAAGTCAGCTACATTCACGAGCGGATGTCGGTGGCGGTCGCCGGCAACGCGGAATCAACACCAGCGAGAGGAGCACAAGAAGGCAGGTGGCAGATGGCGAGGCGGAAGATGCGGCGGCAGGAGATCGGCGTGGCTGGCGGTGAGTCGGTCCCCGTTGTTTCTGCTGCCCCCCCCCCCCCCCGCATCCCCTAGAGACCCAGCAAAATTTGCGCGGCAGGTCGCAGCTAAGCTAACTAAAGCAGCGCGCATGCCGCGCGCGCTGCCGCGTGAGGAGATTAAGAATATTCTCAGGCCACGTGGCGGTTTGGACGTAGCCCGCACCGCGGCACCCACGCTAATGGAGGCCATTTTCGCAGTGGCAGGAACTACCATGGAGGAATCCAGAGAGGATACATTATGCACTAACAACGCGGAGAACATTATCGTGGTCAGCTCGCCACACGAGCACAGGGCTCGCATGTACTCGGAGATCCACTCGCTAAAGATCACGGGCAGGGAACACGAGGTGTACGCGTACTTTCCGGCGCCCGAGGGCACGGTCAAGGGTGTTATCAGAGCTATCCCGCTCACGTACTCCGAGCAGGAACTGCAGTAGTATAGAGTTAACGAAACGAATCCGCTCGCGCTAGAGGTGCATAGGATAGGTAAGACCACTACAGTCATCGTAGCCTTCGAGGGCTCCAAGGTACCCAACAAGGTCAGGTTCGGAGCCTTGGTTACCAAGTGCAGCCTGTACAAACAGCATTATGAAGTGTGCCGATGCTGCGGCAGATTAGGACACAGGGCAGACGTGTGCCCCCACCCGGACGCGCAAGTATGCTTTGCGTGCGGAGCGTCCAACCTGTGACCCACGCACTACCAGGTCTGTAAACCCCGATGCAAGCTTTGCGGAGGGGCTCATGCAACCGGGGCGGCGGGCTGCAAGAACCGATACAAGACCCCGCGAGTGGTCAAACAAAGAAGATGGGACCGCAAGCAGGCAGAGCAGCAGTAAAAGAGCGCGCCGAAGCTAGGCTTAGTCGACTTCCTGCTTCTGCGCGCGCCCGAAAAAGGCGCGAAACAGCCAAGGTCCTAGAAGAGGAATGCTGACGTCAGAAGAGCGGCAGTTGGAACAATAACAACGCCGGCAGCTGGCGGAATGCCAGCGGCGAGCGCAGCTGGCGAGACTGGCGGAAAGGGCGGAGTAAACAAAGTCCCCCACCACCGCTCCGGCTGTGCGCCGCACGCCGAGCCTAACTCGAAGACAGGAATCACGTTGGCCGCAGTAGTAACGGGCCCGAGGTGAAAATTCAACCGCAGGCATCCAGAGAGAACGATGGGGAGCTTCGACAGCAGCAGCAAGGGCGAACATCGATGCAACCCGCTCCGGAGACGATCTTGCTCCAAAACGAGGTTGCGTGGCTCCGAGCGCAACTCGCGCAGAGGGACAGACAAATACAAGAGCTCAGCAGTAAGCTGGACTAGATTCTAAGCAACCAAATGCAGCTGCAAAAGACCCCGTGCGAGCCAAGGAGGGCAGCGCGCAGGCGGATGCGGCAGCACAGACAAGCCAGCGAGCAAGAATTATCTACACAAGAACAGGCTATGGACCCACAAGACGAAGAGATAGTCGAAGAAGAGGAGAGCACCATAACAGTGCACAGTGACGATTACTCTGCGGAAGAAGAAGTAGGAGAAGAGAAGACTGAGGCCGAAGTAGAGACGCAACACACGTACGCCAGCCCCAAAGCAAAGAGGCGAGCTATAACTACGACCGTCATAGAGCGCAGGCAGCAACAACTAGAAGACAGTCACCAGGAGCTCGAGAGAGAGCAGGAGTCAATCAGAAAGAGGCAAGCGACGCTAGAAGCGACAGTGGCCGATGGCAACGTCCGGCTTACCAACATGGAGCGCATGCTACAGCAAGTCTTCACGCAAATGAACGAAATGAAAGAAATCGTCCACCAACAGCAACAGCAGCAGGCGCAGATGCTATCAACGCAGCAGCAACAGCAGCAGGCGCCACCTCAATCACAACAGCAACAACCAACGACCAAGACTCGCCCAGTATGGCCGGAGCAATGTTAGGTCGAGAGTTGGTCATATGGCAATGGAATGCGAACGGCCTACGCACAAAGAGGGCATCGTTATAACAGTATATACGACACGCCGGCCGAAGACCGTACGTTATTCTAATACAAGAGACACACACCGAAGACACTTCGAAACTGCCGGGGTACCGTTCCTACGCCAGCCCGCCCAGCGCGAGAATCGCAGGGAAAGGAGCCGGGCAGGGGGTGTGTACCCTGGTGAGGAAAGGAATCACCTACATAGAGCACGGCCTACTCCGGGATACCGCCATCGAGCTCCTCGCCATCGAGGTGGTAACGGGCCGTAAGAAGAAGGAAAGCACCTACATCGTAAATATCTACAGCAATCCAAAGCAAGTTCAACAAAAGTTCAGAACCCTCATACACAAGACCATACATCTGGCGGGTAACCACACCGCGCTGGTGTATGGCGACTTTAACGCGCCGCACACGGCGTGGGGCTACCCGAGGACAACGACCAAGGGCCAGAGCCTACATGAAGAGACCCTGGAGGCAGAATATCACCTACTCAACGACCCGGCAGTCCATACGAGACACGGCAGGTCAACGCAGAGGGAAACCAATCCCGACCTGGCCTTCTGCAACGCTACCACTCGGAGTCAGCTGGCGGAACACGGGCGAAACTCTGGGCAGCAATCACTGCATCCTCGAGATCGTGGTGCCGCTGCGCGGACGGATCCCGTCTTCCCGCAAGCACGCGACAAGGGATTGGAACAAGTACAGGCAGGTGCTGGGTGCCCTGACAGGGCAAATCGAGGACATCGGCGAGTGGTCGCGCAGCGTCAACGCGGCGACCAAGGCAGCCACGACCGAAGTCGAAACGGACGAAGGGACGCAGCAAATAGACAGCCGCCTAGCGCACTTGCTTGAGGCGGGAAACTCGCTGAGAGCCAGGTGGAAGCGACAAAGACATAACCTAATGCTCCGCAAGCGCATCGCCTTACTCAACATCGAAATCGCAAAGCAAAGTGAGGTGCTCTTCCCACAGCAGTGGCAGGCCGTCTGTCAAGAAGCGGACGGCCAAATGCACAAGAGTAGAACCTGGCACTTGCTCCGTCACCTGCTCGACGAAGGCAAGTCAAAGGGAACGAAACATCACACCCTGGCGCGAACGTTACACAGGGCCAAGCAGGAACTCAGGGAAGACGAGGTCTGCCGGTGCATAAACGACCAATATCTGCCTGCCACGCTGCAGACTCCCCTCCCGAGCTATACCGGCGCAGCCAACGCCGAGCTCGATGCGGACATCGAGGAGTGGGAGGTCAGAGCGGTGATCCAAACCATCAATTGCAAGTTGGCTCCGGGGCCGGACGGAGTGTCAAACAAGGCGCTCCACAACTTGAGTGACGCGGCCACAACCGCGTTCAACGGTTATTTCATCTGATGCTGGCGGAAGGGCAAGCTCCCCGCCGGCTGGAAGGAGTCCAGAACGGTCCTAATTCCAAAGCCGGGCAAAGCACCGAGCATAGAGAACCTGCGGCCCTTCTCCCTGACGTCCTGCGTGGGGAAGGAGCTGGAGCACGTCCTCCTGAATCGGTAGGAATCTTACCAAGAAGGGGAGGGACACTACCCCGACACCATGCTTGGGTTCCGAACCAAACTCAGCAACCAGGATGCGATGTTGCTGATCAAGCACGAAGTCCTCGACAGGCCGACCAACTCCCAGGGCAACCGAGCGATACTCGGACACGACTTGAAGGGGGCGTTCGACAACGTTCGTCACTCAACCATCCTCCGGCAAGTATCGTGCCTAAACATGGGGGAGCGCACGTTCGCCTACGTGCGAGAATTTTTGTCGGACCCTACCGCTACGATCGTGGCCGGTGACCTAGAACTCCCGAAGAAGAAGCTGCGGAGCACGGGTACGCCGCAGGGCGCTGTGATCTCGCTGACGCTGTTTAACATCGTCATGATCGGGGTTGCCGAGCGCTTGCAGAGCATCCCGATAGTCGGACACACCATATATGCAGAGGACATCACGCTCTGGGTGTCCGGCGGCAGTGACGGCGAGATCGAGGCGTCCCTGCAGAAAGCCATCGATGCGGTCGAAGAACACCAGCTGGACACGGGGCTCACGTGCTCCGCGAGCAAGTCCAGCTGCTGGTTATACCACCCAAGAAGAGGAAGACGACGGAGAACGGGCCCGACATAAATCTACACACCAAGGACGGAACGATCATCCCGCGGGTGAAGACGCTGCGAGTCCTCGGACTGCACGTGGACGCTCTCGGGCACAATGGTCAAACCATAAAGAGACTGGAGGTGAAGATCATGATGGCAGTGGGGGGCTGATTCAGAAGGTGGCCACGCGGCACGGGGCAATGCGCGAAAGCAACCTCCTGTGGCTGATACAAGCCTTCGCGGTCAGCCATGTGGCATACCTGGCGGAGTTCCAAGACTGGTCGGCGGCGGAGAGCGGGATGCTGGACGCTTTTACGCAAGGCATACAAGTCGGCGTTGGGCCTCTATACCCGCACGAGCACGACCCGGCTCCTAGAATTAGGGATACATAACACAATATGCGAGGTCTCAGAGGCGCAGCGCGTATCGCAGCTTGCGCGCCTAGAAACGACCAGAACAGGCAGAGCAATTCTCAACCGAGCAGGGCTGCTGCGGGGGAAAGGCGGTGGGGGCGGGGGCAGGGGGCCGACGGGCTGCCATCGCCGCTGCGGTCGTCGTCCGGACGGTCGCTGCCGAGGGGGCTGCTCGGCTTCATGCATGTCCCGCTGATACCCCGGCACATGGATCCAGAAGTCAACGGGGAGCGCCGCCTTGCCAGGGCGAAGGCGCTCACGGCCGTGCACGCGGCCGACACGGACGCGTTCTACGTCGACGCGGCCACCTACGCGCACCGCAAGGGCACGTACGCTGTGGCCGTGGTCTTGGTGACCTCCGGGAGCTGTACACGGCGGCCATCGTATGGTCCCAGGACCCGAAGCAAGCGGAGGTGCTGGCCATTACGCTGGCCCTCACAAACCCAATGTGTGCCACCGTCCTGAACGATTCGCGAGGGGCGGTGCTGAATTATGCCACGAACAGGGTGGGACCGTGAGCGCTCAGGGTGTGCGGGGCCCTGCCGCGGAGAACAATGCCGGTGACCATCAAGTGGTTTCCGGCGCACGTGGGCCCGGTCGGAACCGGAGCCAACCGCAACGAGGAGGCGGACCGAGCAGCGCGCGTGATTACCAGACACGGCCGCGCGGCACCTGGCTCGCCTCCGATCCCTGCGGGAGGCGAAGGGGAGGACGAGGGTGAAGGGGAAGAAGAAGACGAAGAAGAAGCTGAAATGGCGGTTCCAATCACAACCTACAGGGAGGTGCAAGAATGGTACAGGGAAGGCCGCAGGGTCTACCCGCCACCGCACCGTAATCTCAACCGCAGAGAGGCAGTGATCGTGCGAAAGCTACAGGTGCGGGCAATCTGGACACCGGTGTTCGCTAAGCACGTGTGCGCCGAACTCTGCCAATTGGACGCGTGTGTGTCGTGCGGGGGTGAGAGGACCACCATGCAGCACATGCTGTGGGGTTGCGGACAACAACCAAGGCAAGAGACTACTGATACAGATGAAGTGACCGTGCTTCCACCGCGCATTGAGTGCGCGATCATGAGTGCGGACTGTGGGTTACAGAAGATGGCTGTTCAGATCGCCCTCGCGGCCTTTGAAAGCCAGCGGCCGAAACCGACGCCTCCATCTCCCGCTAGGGGGGTGCGATGTATTAGGCAGTAGGTTTGCCCCTACAACGGGAGCTTGAACACAGGCCAATAAAGATGTTGTTTCTGTCTCTCTCTATTCGCTTCGGTTCCAGCTACTTCAAAATTCCAGTCAAGCCATTCTTCACACCAAAAGCAATACAGCAATTTTTTCTTTGCATCTCCTGTACGGCCGCTTTTAACGTAGTATGTACTCCTCCGGTGTGAATAAAAGAAGCACAGGGATTTACAAAAAGCTACAATGACATATGCTATGTGTGGATTGTCATTTCTTGACCACGTTAATATATTGTCACTGCAGCACTCTTCTTGCTTACAGTTGTCGTTATATGTCCTTCTATTTGAACAACGCAGTATCTCCATTTTTTGTTAGTTAAGTCTGTGTGTCGTCTTTTAGAAAAACTGGGTGCTTCTAAATTCAATAAAAATGGCCTAATCTAGAAAATGTTCATACAACAGAACATCCACTGCATATATTTTAAAGTTTGCAAACATCTGAATAATAAACACTACCCCATTCGCTTCACGTCCAGCTACTTCAAAATTCCATTCAAGCCATAATTCAAAGCAAAAGCAATATAACTATTTTTTTTTCTGCATCTCCTGTAGGGCCGCTTTAAAGGTATTATGTCATCCTCCGGTGTGAATAAAAGAAGCACAGAGATTTACAAGAAGCTGCAATGACATATGCTATGTATGACTTGTCGTTTCTTGATTACGATAATATATTGCCACTTCAGCACTCTTCTTGCTTACAGTTGCCGTGATATCGCCTTCAAGTCTTTCATCTGAACAACGCAAAATCTCTCTTTTTTGTTAGTTAAGTCTGTAGGTCGTCTTTTAGAAAAACTGGGTGCTCCTCAATTCAATAAAAACGGCTGAAGCTAGAAAATTTGCATACAACAGAACATCCGCCGCATATATTTTAATTGTAGGCTAACACCTGAATTCTAAATAGTTCTCTATTCGCTTCACTTCTAGCTACTTCCAAATTCTAGTCAAGCCATTCTTCACAGCAAAAGCAATATAGCATTTTTTTCTTCTGCATCTCCTTAGCGCGCTTTAAAGGCAGTATGTCATCGTCCGGTGTGAATAAAAGAAGCACGGAGATATACAAGAAGCTGCAATGACATATGCTATCTGTGGATTGTCATTTCTTCATCACGTTGATATATTGTCACTGCAGCACTCTTATTGCTTACACTTGCCATGATATCGCCTTCAATTCTTTCTTCTGAACAACGCAATATCTCCCTTTTTGTTAGTTAAGTCCGTAAGTCGTCTTTTAAAAAAAACTGGGTGTTACTCAATTCAATAAAAATGGCTTAACCTAGAAAATCTGCATACAAGAGAATACCCGCCGCATATATTTATTTGTGTGCTAACACCTGAATTTTAAATAATTCTCCATTCGCTTCACTTCCAGCTAATTCAAAATTTCATTCAAGCTATTATTCACAGAAAAAGCAATATATCAAACTTTTTTTCTGCATTTTCTGTAGGGCGCTTTTAAGGTAGTGTGTCATCCTCCGGAGTGAATAAAAGAAGCACGGGGATTTATAAGATATTTGCAATGACATATGCTATGTGTGGATTGTCATTTCTTGATCACGTTAATATATTGTCACTGCAGCACTCTTCTTGCTTACAGTTGCCGTAATATCTCCTTCAAGTCTTTCATCTGAACAACGCAATATCTCCCTTTTTTGTTAGTTAAGTCTGTAAGTCGTCTTTCACATAAACTGGTGCTCCATAATTCAATGAAAATGGCTGAACCTAGAAAATTTGCATACAACAGAATATCCACCGCATATATTTTAATTGTATGCTAACACCTGATTTCAAATACTTCTCCATTTGCTTCACTTCCAGCTACTTCAAAATTTCACTCAACTCATTATTCACAGCAAAAGCAATATAACATTTTTTTCTTCTGTATCTCCTGTAGGTCCGCTTTTAAGGTATTATGTCATCCTCCCGTGTTAATAAAAGAAGCACAGAGATTTACAAGAAGCTCCAATTACATATTTTATGTGTGGATTGTCATTTCTTGATCACGTTATAATATCGTCACTGCAGCACTCTTCTTGCTTCCAGCTGCCATGATATCACCTTCAAGTATTTCATCGTAACAACGCAAGATCTCCCTGTTTTTAAGTCTGTAAGTCGTCTTTTAGAAAAACTGAGTGCTCCTCAATTCAATAAAAATGGCCGAACTTAGAAAATTTGCATCCAACAGAATATCTGCCGCATATATTTAATTGTATGCTATCACCTGAATTTTAAATACTACTCTATTCGCTTAACTTCTAGCTACATCAAAATTCCATTCAAGCTATTCTTCACTGCAAAAGAAATATACAATTTTTTTCTTCTGCATCTCCTGTAGGGCCACTTTTAAGGTATTGGGTCATCCTCCGGTCTAAATAAAAGAAGGACAGCGATTTACAAGAAGCTGCAATGACATATGCTATTTGTGGATTATCATTTTTTGATCAAGTTAACATATTGTCACTGCAGCACTGTCTTGCTTACAGTTCCAGTCATCTCCTTCAAGTCTCACCTGAACAACTCAATATCTCCATTTCAGGTTTTAAGGTCTGTGCGTCGTCTTTAAGAAAAACTGGGTGCTCATCAATTCAATAAAAAAGGCGTAATCTTTAAAATGTACATGCAACAGAATACAACAGAATTTATATTGTAAATGTTTTGCTAACATCTGAATTTTGAATAATTCTATATTCGCTTCACTTCCAGCTACTTAAAAATTCCATTCAAGCCATTATTCACCGCAAAAGCAATATAACAATTTTTTCTTCTGTATCTCCAGTAGGGCCGCTTTTAACGTAGTATGTCATCCTCCGGTGTAAATAAAAAAAGCACAGGGATTTACAAGAAGCCCCAATAACATACGCTATGTCTGGACTGACATTTGTTGAACATGTTTACTAATTACAACTGCAGCACTCTTCTTCCTTACAGTTGCTGTGATATCACCATCAACCCTTTCATCTGAACAACAAAATATCCCCCTTTTTTTAGTTAAATCTCTGTGTCATCTTTTAGAAAAACTGGCTGCTCCTCAATAAAATGAAAATGCCCTAGTCTAGAAAAGGTAGATACAACATAATATCCACCACCTAAATTGTAATTGTATGCTAACACCTGAATTTTAAATACTTCTCCAATCGCTTCACTTTCCGCTACTTCAAAATTCCCTTCAAGCCATTCTTCACTGCAAAAGCAATATAACAATTCTTTCTTCTGCATCACCTGCAGGGCCGCTTTTAAGGTAGTATATCATCCTCCAGTGTGAATTTAAAGAAGCACAGTGATTTACAAGAAGCAGCATTGACCTATGCTATGTCTGGATTGTCATTTTTTGATCACGTTTATATATTGCCACTGCAGCACTCTTTTGTCTTGCAGTTGCCATGATATCGCCTTGAAGTCTCTTCTGAACTACGCAATATCTCCCTTTTATGTTATTTAGGTCTGTGTGTAGTCTTTAGAAGAACTGGGTGCTCCTCAATTCAATAAAAATGGCCTGATCTAGAAAAAATACCG
Source organism: Haemaphysalis longicornis (assembly GCA_013339765.2). Taxonomy (NCBI): domain Eukaryota; kingdom Metazoa; phylum Arthropoda; class Arachnida; order Ixodida; family Ixodidae; genus Haemaphysalis; species Haemaphysalis longicornis. Next base: position 167,145,536 of record CM023454.1, on the reverse strand, counting down.
CTTCACTTCCAGCTACTTCAAAATTCCAGTCAAGCCATTCTTCACAGCAAAAGCAATATAATTTTTTCTTCTGCATCTCCTGTAGGCCGCTTTTAAGGTAGAATATCATCCTCCAGTGTGAATAAAAGAAGTGCCGAGATTTACATAAAGCAGCAATGACGTATGCTGTGTCTGAATTATCATTTCTTGATCACGTTAATATATTATTTCTGCAGCACTCTTCTTGCTTACAGTTGCCGTGATATCGACTTCAAGACTTTCATCTGAACAACGCAATATCTTCCATTTTTGTTAGTTAAGTCTGTATTCTCTTTTTAAAAAACTGGGTGCTCCCCAATTCAATGAAAATGGCCTAATCTAGAAAATGTACATACAACAGAATATCCGCCGCATATATTGTAATTGTATGCTAACAAAAAAGGAGATATTGCGTTGTTCAGATGAAAGACTTGAAGGCGATATCATGGCAACTGTAAGCAAGAAGATTGCTGCAGTGACAATATATAAACGTGATCAAGAAATGACAATCCACACATAGCATATGTCATTGCCGCTTCTTGTAAATCTCTGTGCTTCTTTTATTCACACCGGAGGATGACATATTACCTTAAAATCGGTGCTACAGGAGATGCAGAAGAAAAAATTGTTATATTGCTTTTGCAGTGAATAATGGCTTGAATGGAATTTTGAAGTAGCTGGAAGTGAAGCGATTGGAGAAGTATTTAAAATTCAGATGTTAGCAAAGAAATACAATATATGCGGCAGATATTCCTTTGTATGTACATTTTCAAGATTAGGCCATTTAATTCAGTATAGAAGCACCCAGTTTTTCTTAAAGACGACACACGGACTTAACTAACAAAAAAGGGGGATATTGCGTTGTTCAGATGAAAGTCTAGAAGGCGATATCACGGCAACTGTAAGCAAGAAGAGCGCTTCAGTGACAGAATATTAACGTGTTCAAGAAATGACAATCCACAGATAGCATGTCATTGCAGCTTCTTGTATATATCTGTGCTTCTTTTATTCACACCGGAGGATGACATACTACTTTAAAAGCGGCCCTACTGGATATACAGAACAAAAAATTGTTATATTGCTTTTGCTGGGAATAATGGCTTGAATGGAATTTTAGGTAGCTGGAAGTGAAGCGAATATAGAATCATTTAAAATTCAGATGTTAGCAAAACATTTACAATATATGCGGCGAATATTCTGTTGCATGTACATTTTCTAGATTAGGCGATTTTTATTGAATTGAGGAGCACCCAGTTTTTCTAAAAGACGATTTACAGACCTAAATAACAAAAAAGGGAGATATTGCGTTGTTCAGATGAAAGACTTGAAGGCGATATGACGGCTACTGCAAGCAAGAAGAGTTCTGCCGGGACAATATAATAACGTGATCAAGACATGACAATCCAGACGTAGCATATGTCAAAGCGGCTTTGTGTAAATCTCTGTGCTTCATTTACTCGCATCGGAGGATGACATACTACGTTAAAAGCGGCCCTACTGGAGATACAGAAGAAAAATTGTTATATTGCTTTTGCTGTGAATAATGGTTAGAATGGAATTTTGAAGTAGCTCGAAGTGAAGCGAATGGGGAAATATTTAAAATTGAGATGTTAGCAAACATTTACAATATATGCGGCGAATATTCTGTTGTATGCAAGTTTTCTAGGTTCGGCTATTTTCATTGAAGGGAGGAGCACCGAGTTTTTCAAAGAGACGATTTAGAGTCCTAACTAACATAAAAGGGAGATATTGCGTTGTTCAGATGAAAGACTTGAATGCGATATGACGGTTACTGTAAGCCAGAAGAGTGCTGCCGGGACAATATATTAACGTGATCAAGACATGACAATCCAGACGTAGCATATGTCAATGTGGCTTCTTGTAAATCTTTGTGCTTCTTTTATTCCACCGGGGATGACACTCCCTTAAAAGCGGCCCTCCCGGAGATCAGAAAAAAAAATTTGTTATATTGTTTTTTCCGTGAAAATGGTTTAATGGAATTTGAATTTGCTGGAAGTAAAGGGAAATTTAAGAAAAATTAAAAAATTTCCAAAATGCACCCAAAGGTTTTAAAAAATTTTCGTTTTTCTCGAAATTTTTCAAAGGTTAAAAAAAATTTTTAAAATTGAACCCCCCCTTTTTCTTAAGGAAGCACGCCCCCAAAAATAACTAAAAGGGGGGTTTATTTGTTTTTGGCAAAAGCAAATTGACCAACTGAAGGGAAAAAAAGGGTGTTAAGCCCAAAATTTAAAAAAAGGGGGAAAATTTTCCAAAGGAAAGTTTGAACCCAAACCTTTTGGGTATGTAAAATTTTTGGGCTTCTTAAAAATTTTTTTTTTTTTACAGGGGGGGGTGAACCTTTCCTTAAAAGGGCCCCTAAGGGGAAAAAAAGATGGTTTTTTCCCGGAAAGAAGGCTTGGGGGGTTTTTGGTGCTGGAAGTAAGGAATGGGAAAAAAAGTTTGACTTAAATGGAAAGGCGGGGGCCAGAAAACTTGGGTTAAAAAATTTTTGGGCCAATTGCCCGGCCCCTGAAAAACCGGAGATGTTCCCCCGGGAGAACGGGGTGGTCGTGGAGCCCAAAAATTTGTAAACAACTCGAAGGGAGGAAAAGGGTTTTAATGGTTTGGGGCCCCAAGGGGGAAGTTTCTTAAAAAAGGACTAGTTTTTAGGGGGAATGTAAAATTTCCCGCTTTGGAATTTTTTTTGGCCCTGGGGGAGGGGCCGAATTTCCCCCTTAAAAGGGTAGGGGTTTAGACGGGAAAAAGCGGGGGGGGCCGTTCGGGCGGCGGTTTTCTCCCTAAGGGAACTCCGAAGAAGGGTGCTTATGGGGCGGGGGTTTCGCCGGAAAAAGGCGCCGGGACGGATTTTCGGGGGGGGTTTTTTTCCGGGGCCGGGTTTTAAAATTTTAAGGGAAACTTTTGCAGGGGAAAAGGGGTAACCGCCAAAAGGGCGAAGGGGCCCTTCAAATTGGGGGGCCAAACCGGAAAGGTTGGTTTGTGCCCAACCAAATTTTCCCTCCCATATCGTTATGGGCGTTTTTGGGGTGGCCCGTTTGGGGGGAGGACTCTTTTAAGACTGAAAATTTTTCTCCCCCTTTTCGACGGACCACGGCTTGGCCGGGGTGTTTCCTTTTTGTAGCCTTTTGCAATTTGGGACGGAACCCACCCCAAAGCCAATCCTTTTGGCGGGTGCTTTTTGGGGGTTTGGCCCCTTTTGGTCAAATGGGGGCGAAAGGAAGGCCCCTTTGGGCGGGGCCCTTTTTTGGGGCTGAGAATTTTTTCCCCTTTCGCCCAGGTTTAAAAGGGGGTGTTATTTTTCGTAAAGCGCGGGGGTTTTGGGCAAAGGGCCCCAAAGTTTCGTGGGGGCCGGTGTTTTTGCGCCTTTTGGGAAAAATTTTCCGAGTTTTTTTGGTTTCGGCCCTTTGGAGTTCGCAAAGGCTTTTTTTGGGGGGTTTTTCCCGGGTGGGGGACTCCCCGCGGCTTTAGGGGGGCCCAAAAAACGGGGAGTTTCGTACCCCGGAAAGGCTTTTTCCGGCTTCGCAACCCCGGTTTGGCCCTTTGAGAAGCCCCAAACCCTTAAAATTTTTTGTGGGGGGTTCCCCCGGGCGTTACGCCCCAAAACTTGGGGGTTCCCGAGCAAAGGGCCCATTTTTCCGGCCAGCTTCCCCACAGGGGTCCAGATTTTTAAATTTACAGGGTTCCCCAAAAAAGGGTCCCGTTTACCAAACTCGCAGGATAAGCGTTTTTTTGCCACTTCGGGCCAGTCCACAGTGTCCATTTTTTTGAAAGTTGGGGCCCCGTGCACCCCGGGCATCCCCCTTTTAAACTGAAATGGGGCCCGGGGGGGTTATACCGGTCCTTCTTCTCCATCGATGGGGAAGTCCCCGGCAGGGCAGGGGTTGGTCGGGCACCGTCGTTTTGTGGCAGGGGATACACTCCTTTTTGGTGATTTTGTTTAGTCGCCGGTAGTAAACGCAGAACCTTAATGTGCCGTCTTTTTTTTTTAGGGAGTACGACCGGCGCAGCCCAGGGGCTTTTTTATGGCTGTTTAAATGTCGTCGCTGAGCATGTCGTCGACTTGAGCCCGGATGGCTTCCCGTTCGTGGTAAGAGACGCGATATGGTAAACTGTCGGGTACGTCGGGCTCCATCTTCAGTTATAATACGGTGCTTCGCTAGGGGTGTCTGACGTAATTTTGAACTCGATGAAAAACACTCGCTGTAGCGGCGCAGCAAAGCCAATAATTTGTTTTGTTGTTCTTGCGGTAGCGCCGGATTCACGTCGAAGGGCTGCGGAAGCCTGAAGGTGTCATCGGGTGTGCGTTCAAAGTCGGCGACCGCGATCACGTCACTTGTCTCTTGCGTTTCTTCGAGGAACGCAATTGCAGCTTCCTTGTTGAAATGCTGGTATTCTTCGGTGAAATTAGTGACCAAAACGTGAGATTGGCGTTGCCTAAAGTGCGCAATGCCTCTTGCGGGAAAACCGCTGTCGAGAAGAAACCCTTCGATCACTCTCTACGATAGCATCGATATCAGAAGCAGCTTCCTCACAGTAGACGGCGATCATCAAGCTTGCGCGGCGTGGCAGTGTGACGTGATCGTCGGTGATCCTTACAGCAGCACGTTAATCGGGGTTCAGTGGCGGCGTCATGGAGTGATCACAGGAAAAAGTTATCGACTTGGTCTGGAGATCACTTATTGCTCCGTTGTCCGTCAACAAGTCACTTCCGAGTATTACGTCGCGGGAGCAGTTAGGTAAAATTACGAACGTAGCAGGGTACGTGATGCCGTGTATGGTGACGCGGGATGGGCACGTTCCACTTGGCGTTACGAGATGGCCTGCTGCTTTTCGTATATGCGGACCGTCCCGTGTTGTCGTAACTTTTTTCACCTTAGCCCGCGAATGGCCGTTTTCATTACCGAGTAGTCGGCTGCCGTGTCGAGGAGGGCGACTACGCCAAAGCCGTCGATGGACAACTGGACTTCGGACGCCGCTTTCCTCGAATTTCTGGTGCGTCGGGGCGTTGTATCTCGGCTTGTGCGTGTTGATTGTCGGGCACCATGCGTCCTCATTCTCGTCATCTTCTCAGCGGCAGGCACTGTCGTTTCGGGTACACATCGCGTCGTGTCGTCATCGGGTTCGGGAGTCACGTCCGGGTTAGATCGAGTCGTTGGGCTGCAGGTACGGTGTTCGGCGCGGCCATGCATCATTAGAGGGTTTTCGTTTTTCGCCGTTGTGCAACTTCACCTCCAGAAGTTCCTGCCTTTATTTTCCCCCCGCGGGGGCGGGGAGACCTTCCACGTGTGAAGCAGCACTGCTATGGCGGTCCGGCGACTGGTACGGGTAGGGCGACGGCGAATGGTTGAAATGGGCTGGTCCACGGCTGGTTTTCGACAGGTATTCTTCAATCTCAGAGGGGTGCTGGCCGGGTTGGGGGCGTGGTGCGTCGACGGAGAAACCACGGAGACCGAGTCTCTTGTATGGGCAGCGACGGTAGACGTGGTCGGCCTCTCCGCAGTGGTAGCGCACAGGGGGCGATTATCCGGTGTTCGCCATACGTCAGTCTTCCTCGGCGTCTGGGTTTGGCTACCGGTGGTCGGGCGGGCGACAGTGGGCGGTGGTAGGGCGGGGCCCTCTTGACGACGCGCCTCTTGACGACGTGTTGGAGCAGGGTGGGGTCGATGAACAGCTTCGGAGTACGTCATAGATTGGGGCTCCCAGTGTACTTCGGATGCCACAGAAGTTCCCAAAGCGTTTTGAACTCCTTCCCGGATCACGCCATTAGGCAAGCGACTTGGGGTTGCGGCGTCGTCGTGAAACGTTTCCGCAGCTCCTCTCTCACTACTGCGCGGATGGTCTCGCGTACGCTTTCAGCCGGAATCTGTATGTTGTCGACGTAGTTCGCACTGGCCGCGCCGACAAAGTTCCCGTCATACTGCTTAGCACGCATTTCGAGAGCCTTCTCAATCGTGCTGGCTTCGGTCACGAATTCAGCGATGGTTTTGGCGGGTTGCGGACAAGTCCAGCAAACAGCTCCTCCTTCAACAGCGTATCAAAAAGCGTAACTTCTTTTCTTCGGTCATTTCGGGGTCCGCGCGGCGAAAAGTTGCTTCCCTTTCCTCAACGAAGATCATGACCCCTTCGTTGGGGGTTGTTTCCGAGTTTCAAGCAAAAGCGCAGCTCGCTCTTTTCTCATAACGGGAATGTCTTAATGAACTCCCTCTTGAATTGAGTCCAGTCGGTTGAGAACTCTCGTAATTCTCGAACCAGGTTCGAGCAGCATCTTCTAAGTAAAAGAAGACATGGCGGGAAGTTTCTTCGTTGTCCCACCTGTTGAAGATGCGGACGCGCTCCACCTTCTCCAACCATTCTTCGGGGTCTTCAGCGGGGGCTCACCGGAACGATGGCGGTTTCCCGGGGCTGCTGCGGACGATTGGCGACGTTGTTTCTTTCACCATGGTGTTGGTTTCAGCGTTCCTTTTTGGGGCCCCTTTTGGCATCAGACCGAATTCGGGTAGCAATCCTTGCAGTCGGTGGCTTTCTCTGGTTGGGCTGGCTTGGCGGCTTCCAGATGTCGTAGAGAGCATAAAGGATGAGTAACCCGCACCTTCACCAGATGTCACGAAGCCAAGGACGACGCAGTTGTGTTGCAGGAGAAACAAGTTTATTGGAGCGAACTTGCGCTCCTCTAACAACTCAAAAGCATACAGAGGCGGGAAGCAGCGGTCAACAAAGTGACTTGCGTCAGCGAGCGTCGCAGAAGCGAATAGCCCGGTGTCTGCTCGGCAGGCTTTTTATCTTTCGGCGCGCGTGGTTCTCGAACCGTCGATTCGCATCGAGAACATTGTAGATCCAAGAAGATTATTCCGGGCTGTTCACGTTAGATAAGAGTGCTCTCCCTATCAGGACAGATAACACTAGCGGACAGAAATTATGAATTGAACACGCGCTTCTCTTGGCACAGAGATAACACGGACCGGCGCAGCCGGGCGGTGTTATCTCTGACAAAAATAAACAAACCCAATGCATGGTTCGCTGCACTATGGCCTTCTAGTCTTTCATCTGAAAAACGCAAAATCTCCTTTTTTTTAGTTAGGTCTGTGTGTCGTCTTTTAAATAACCTGGGTGCTCCTAAATTAAATAAAGATGGCCTAATCTAGAAAACGTACTTACAACAGGACATCGGCCGCATATAGATTATTGTTTGCTAACATCTGAATTTTAAAAACAACTCCATTCGCTTTACTTCCAGCTGCTTCAAAATTCCATTCAAGCTGTTCTTCACGACAAAAAAAATATAACACTTTTTTTGTTCTGCATCTCCTGTACGGCCGCTTTTAAGGTTTTATGTCATCCTCTCATGTTAATAAAAGAAGCACAGAGATTTGCAAGAAGCTGCAATGGCATATGCTATGTTTGGATTGTCATTTCTTTATCACGTAATATATTGCCACTGCAGCACTCTTCTTACTTACAGTTGCCGTGATATCGCCTTCTAGCCTTTCATCTGAACAACGCAATATCTCCCTTTCTTGTTAGTTAGGTCTGTAAGTCGTCTTTTAAAAAAACTGGGACCTGCTCATTTCAATAAAAATGGCTGAACCTAGAAAATTTGCATACAACAAAACATCCGCCGCCTATATTTTATTTGTTTGCTAACATCTTAATTTTAAATAGTTCTCCATTCGCTTCACTTCCAGGTACTTCAAAATTCCATTCAAGCCATTATTCACACCAAATGCAATATAGCAATTTTTTTCTGCATCTCCTGTAGGGCGCATTTAAGGTAGCATGTCATCCTTCGTTGTGAATACAAGAAGCACGGGGATTTGCAAGAAGCTGCAATGATATATGCTATGTGTGCATTGTCGTTTCTTGGTCACGTAATATATTGTCACTGCACCACTCTTCTTGCTTACAGTTGCCGTGGTATCGCCTTCTAGTCTTCCATCTGAACAAAGGATTATCTCTCGTTTTTTGTTAGTTATGAGTGTGTGTCGTCTTTTAGAAAAACTGGGTGCTCCTCAATTCAATAAAAATGGCGTAATCTAGAAAGTGTACATACAACAGAATATCCGCCGGATATATTGTAATTGTTTGCTAATATCTGAATTTTAAATAATTCTCCTAATCGCATCACTTCCAGCTGCTTCAAAATTCCATTCATGCCATTCTTCGCAGCAAAAGCAATATAACAATTTTTTACTCTGCATCTCCTGTAGGGCCGCTTTAAAGGTATTATGTCATCCTCCGGTGTGAATAAAAGAAGCACAGAGATTTACAAGAAGCTGCAATGACATATGCTATGTCTGGATTGTCATTTCTTGATCACGTTATTATATTGTCACTGCAGTACTCTTCATGCTTACAGTTACCGTGACATTGCCTTCAAGTCTTCCATCTGAACAATGCAATATCTCCTTTTTTTTATTTAGTCTGTATTTCGCCTTTTAGTAAAACTGGGTGCTCTCCAATTCAATGAAAATGGCCTTAACTAGAATATGCACATAGAACCGAATATCCGCCGCATATATTGTAATTGTATGCTAAAACCTGAATTTTAAATACTACTCCATTCGCTTCCCTTCCAGCTACAAAATTCTATTCAAGCCATTCTTCACAGCAAAGGCAGTATAACGATTTTTTTTTCTGCATCTCCTGTAGGGCGGCTTTTATGGTAGATGTCATCCTCCGGTGTGAATAAAAGAAGCACAGAGATTTACAAGAAGGTGCAATGACATACGATATGTCTGGACTGTCATTTCTTGATCATGGTATTATATTGCCAATGCAGCACTCTTCTTGCTTAAGTTGCCGTGATATCGCCTTCAAGTCTTTCATCTGAACAATGCAATATCTATTTGTTAGTTAAGTCTGTTATTCGTCTTTTAGAAAAACTGGGTGCTTCTCATTGCAATAAAAATGGCCCAATCTAAAAAATGTACATACAACAGAATATCCGCCGCATATAATGTAATTGTATGCTAACACCTAAATTTTAAATACTTCTCCATTCGCTTCACTTCCAGCTACTTCAAAATACCATTCAAGCCAATTTTCACAGCAAAAGCAATATAACAACTTTTTCTTCTGCATCTTCTGTAGGGCCGCTATAAGGTAGTATGTCATCCTCCGGTGTGAATAAAAAAACACAGGTATACACAAGAAGCTGCATTGACATATGCTGTGTCTGGATTGTCATTTCTTGATCATGCTAATATATTATCACTGCGGCACTCTTCTTTCTTACAGTTGCCGTGATATAAGCTTCACGTCTTTCATCTGAACAACACAATATCTCTCCTTTTTTGTTAGTTAGGTCTGTAATTCGTCTTTTAAAAAAACTGGGTGCTTCTCAATGCAATAAAAATGCCCCAATCTAGAAAATTTACATACAACCGAATATCCGCCGCATATAAAGTAATGGTATTCTAACACCTGAATTTTAAATACTTCTTAATTTGCTTCACTTCCAGCTACTTCAAAGTTAGATTCAAGCCATTCTTCACAGCAAAAGCAATAAGACAATTTTTTCGTCTGCATCTGCTGTAGGGCCGCTATAGGGTAGTATGACATACTCCGGTGTGAATAAAATAACCACAGAGATTTACAAGAAGCCGCAAGGACATATGCTGTACCTGAACTGTCATTTGTTCATCATGTTTACCTAATGTCACTGCAGCACTCTTCTTCCTTACAGATGTCGTGATATCGCCATCAAGCCTTTCATCTGAACAACAAAATATCTCACTTTTTTCTTAGTTAGGTCTGTGTGTCGTGTTTTAGAAAAACTGGCTGCTTCTCAATTACATGAAAACGACCTAATCTAGAAAATGTATATGCAGCAGAATCTCCGCCGCATCAATTGTAATTCAGTGCTAACACCTGAATTTTAATACTTCTCCATTCACTTCACTCCCAGCTACTTCAAAATACCATTCAAGCCATTCTTCACAGCAAAAGCAATATAACAATTTTTTCTTCTGCATCTTCTTTAGTGCCGCTTTTAAGGTATTATGTCATCCTCCAGTGTGAATAAAAGAGGCACAGATATTAACAAGAAGCTGCCATGACATAAGCTATATCTGGATTCTCATTTCTTGATCACGTTATTATATTGTCACTGCAGCACTCTTCTTGCTTACAGTTGCCATGATATCGACGTCAAGTCTTTCAACTGAACAACGCAATATCTCCCTTTTTTGTCAGTTAAGGCTATGTGTCGTCTTTTCAAAAACTGGCTGCTACTCAATTCAATTAAAATACCCTAATCTCTAAAATGTACAAACAACAGAATATTCGCTGCATATATTGTAATTTTATGATAACACCTGAATTTTAAATACTGCTCCATTCGCTTCACTTCCAGCTACTTCCAAATTTCATCGAAGCTATTCTTCACAGCAAAAGCAATATAACGATTTTTTCTTCTACATATCCTGTAGGGCCGCTATAAGGTAGCATGTCATCCTCCGGTGTGAATAAAAGAAGCACAGAGAGTTACAAGAAACTGCAATGACATATGCTATGTCTGGATTGTCATTTCGTGATCACATTATTATATTGGCACGCAGTACTTTTCTGGCTTACAGTTGCTGTGACATCGCCTTCAAGTCTTTCAACTGATCAACGCAATATCTCTCTTTTTTGTTAGTTAAGTTTGTAATTCATCTTTTAGAAAAACTGGGTGCTCCCGAGTTCAATAAAAATGGCGCCAACTAGAAAATGTACATACAGCAAAATATCCGTCGCATATATCGTAATTGTATGCTAACATCTGAATTTTAAATACTTCTCCATTCGCTTCACTTTCAGCTACTTCAAAATACCATTCAAACCATTCCTAAGTTCAATCTTCTTCAAGCCATTCTTCACAAAGAAAATTTCTGAGAGATTTTCTTCGCACGCAAAGAAAAGTCCTCCTCAGGGGGGATTTCAGTTGTGTTTGCAGTAAGTAGGATCACTGCAGTCCAGGCCCGCATTATGACCATAGTGCAGCCACGTTGGCTGATGTAGTAAATGAGCATGGTCTCTTTGATGTTGGGGAGATAAAAGGGAGTTCCGCGCAGTTCACATAACTTTCAGACCAGCTTTATTTCGCGTCTGGATTTATTATACGTGTCTGCAGAAAAAATGCTTGCCATTTCAGCACGATATTTTTTTTTCGCCGACAACTGTCCGGTGTCTGTTTATTTGGGTAGATCCATACCGCTTAGTGTGCTGCCTCTAGGGTATCTATGTAAGCTCAATGTCTCATTCCAGGCTGATGAAATCTGTATCAAAAAAATTTTGGAGTGTGTACAGAGTAGTCTCGCAATAGGTGATCTTTCAATGTATCAACAATGCGATAATATTTGACCAAGAGTTGAGAAACCCTGGTATATAAGAGTAGGATAGTCTTTTGTCTAAAGCGCTTTCATGTGGGCGAACTTTTCGGTATAATATTTGTAGTTCTTGAGCTGGGAGCAGTATTTCCGTAAAAAAGTTATGATCAAATTGCATGATTCAGGACAATTGCAGCAGAATGCTACTGAAAAATACCACTGTGTTTTATTTCCATCAAAAGCACGAGGGTTTTTCGACAGCTATCTCACTCACCCCCAGCTTTGTGATGAGCGCCAATCGCCCCTTGCAAAGGAGGTAATTGAGATTCATAATTATTGTACTACGTATAACAAAGCAATTGATTTTGCCTGTGGTTGAACGCTCATTACAGCAGGGCATTTGGTGGGGTAACTGTCGTGGGTCAAAATATTGGAGTTTCTTTGCTTATTGAATTACTTCTCAGGCTTGCCGACAATGACTGTAGGGGGGTGTCCTGCCGTACTACACTGGAAGAGGTTTGAAGTCGCCATTTGCCCGTTTACGACAAACAAGACCACTGGGTGGGATAGATTGAGAATAAAGTTCTATCAGATGTTCTCTCATATTCTTGCACGAGTACTTTTGGATATATTTAGAGCCGCATATGGTGTTTTGCCACCAACATTTTACTGAGTGCACACAGTGCTAATGCACAAAACCAAGGATAAACACAAGCAGAGATCCGTAGAGGGGTATATTTGACACTGTATTTTTTACTATAAGAAACCCTTTAAAACCACGCTCAAAATATTTCGATGTGCATAAACATGTCTGTGTTCACCCGAATATGTTCAATTTATGGCGAAACGCCTCTTGCATTTCACTGCCCATAAGGAATAAAAGATTGTAGCAAAATATTTCGAAATTAGTTAAACAGTGTTATATCAACTGTATGTAGCGCTCTGTTTACATTGCTGATTCCATGGACACTGGTCCATTCTTGATGTAATAAAAATATCGCGCTACATAAACACGTCAATATCAAGACGCTTCAAATTGGTTTAAGTGTTTCAAAGAAATCATTGTCTTTTTTTTGTTGCAAAGAAACAAATACTTATTCCATATATGTCGTTCCATTATTGATGTAATAAAAATACCACGCTACATAAACACAATGCCAATATCACGCCGCAGCTTCAAAGCGGAAAACTGTTTTTTTACTACACGACATTGATTGATTGATTGTAGGGTTTAACGTGCCGAAGCAACGCGGGCGATGAGGCGAGCCGTAGTGGAGGGCTCCGGATTAATTTTGATCACCTGGGGATCTTTATCGTGCGCCGAAATCCCGTACACACGGGCGTTTTTGCTTTTCGCCTCCATCAGAAAAGCGGCCGCCGCGGCCGGGAATCGAACCCGCCACCTTGTGCTCAGCAGCGCAACGCCTTAGCCACTGAGCCACCGCGGCGGATTTAATATACGACATGCTCTGAAACAACTGTCAAAACATGCCCATGTGTATGGACATGCCTGTGTTCACCCAAATATCTTCAATTTGAATGCGAAATGCCTGTAGCGTTTCACTGCCAGTGAGAAATGAGAGATTGTGGCAAAATATTCCGAAATAAGGTTAACATTGTTATGCCAATGGTATGTACAGCTCTGTTTAACTTGTAATTCTATGCATACTGTTCCATTCTTGATATCATAAAAATATCACGCTACATAAACAAAATGTCAATATCAAGAGGCTTCAAATCGGAAGAAATGTTTCAAAAACATCAATCTGATTTTAATTCTTTGCAAAGAAATATTTGCTTATTCAATATATGTCGTTCCATTCGTGGTGTAATACAAATATCCCGCTACATAAATATTTAAATGTCAAGCCGTAGCTTCAAAGCGAAAAACTGTATATTTTTACTATAGAACATGCTCTGAAACAACGATCAAAACATGTCGAAATGCATTCACATGTCTCTGTTTACCTAAATCTCTTCAATTTAAATGCGAAGTGCCCGTTGCATTTTACTGCCTGTGAGCAATAAAAAGATTGTAGCAAAATATTGTGAAAAAAAGTAACAGTGTCGTGCCAACTATAAGTAGAGCTTTGTTTACCTTGCTGATTCCTAACATACTGTTCCAATCTTGATGTAATAAAATAGCACGCTGCATAGACCTAATGTCGATTTCAAGACGAAGCTTCAAAGCGAAGATTGTAATTTATTACTATAGTGCATGCTGTGAAACAATGACTAAACATGTTGATTTGCATTGACATGTCTGTGTTCCACAAATTCTCTTCAATATGACTACGAAGTGCCAGTGGCATTTCACTGCCTGTGAAGAATAAAAGATTGTGGCGAAATATTCCGAAGTTAGGTTAACAGTGTCTTGACTGTATGTAAAGCTCTGTTTACCTTGGTACTTCCCACATACTTTTCAATTCTTCATGTGAAAAAATTTCACGCTACATAAACACAATGTCAATATCAAGTTGAAGCTTCAAAGTTGAAGAAATGTTTCCAAGAAATCAATGTGTTTTTATTTCGTTGCACTGGGACAATTGGTCATTCCATATACGTCGTTCCATTCTTGATGTAATCAAAAAATTACGCTACATAAACACAAGTCAATATCAAACCGAAGCTTCAAAGCGGAAGACTGTATTTTATTACTATAAGACCTGTCCTAAAACAAGAATCAAATCATGTCAATGTGCATGGACATGTCTGTCTTCAAATAAATCTCTTCAATTTGAATGCGAAGCGCCCGTGGAATTTCACTGCCTGTAAGGAATAAAAGATTGTGGCAAATTATTTCGAAATTACGTTGATATTGTTATTCCACTGCGTGTAGAGCTCTGTTAACCTTGCTAAATTCATACATAGTTTTTTATTCTTGATGTTTTAAAAAATAACACGCTACATAAACACAACGTCAATAAAAAGCCGAAGCTTCAAAGCAGAAGACTCTATTTTATTACTACAGGACACGTCTTAAAACAAGAATCAAAGCATCTCGGTGTGCATTGACATGTCCGTGGTCAATCAAATCCCTTCAATTTGAATGAGGAGCACCAGTAGTGGCATTTCATTGCCTGTGAGGAATAAAATATTGTGGCAAAATATTACGAAATTAAGTAACAATAATATTCGAAGTGTATTTAGAGCTATGTTTACCTTGCTAATCTTATACATGCTGTTCCATTTTTGAAGTAATAAAAATATAAGTCTGAATAAACACAATGTCAAAATTATAACGAAACTTCAAATCGGGATATATGTTTTCAATGAATCAATCTGTATTTATTTCTTGAAAAGAAACAAATGCTTATTCCATTTATGTCGTTGTATTCTTGAAGTATTAAAAATATCACGCCACAAAAACACAACGTCAATATCAAGCAGAAGCTTTAAAGCGGAAGGCACAATGTTATTATATAGGACATATGCTAAACAAGAATCAAAACAAGCCGATGTGCATAGACATGTCTGTGTACAACCAAATCTCTTCAATTTGAATGAGAAGCGCCTGTTGCATTCTACTGCCTGTGAGGAATAAAAGATTGTGGCAAAATATTACGAAATGAGTTAGCAGTAATATTCCAACTGTATGTAGAGCTCTCTTTGCCTTGCCAATTCTATACACACTGTTTCATTCTTTATGTAATAAATATAGCACAGCACATAAACGTCTTGCATATCAATGGGCAGCTTCAAAGTGGAAGAAATATTTCCAAGAAATCAATGTGTTCTTCACATGTTGCACAGAAACAATTGGTTATTCTATATATATCGTTCCATTCTTCATGTAATATAAATAGCACGCTACACAAACACAATGTCAATATCAAGCCGAAGCTTTATTCCGGAATACTCTGTATTTATTACTATAGGACATGCTCTGAAACAACGATCAAACATTTTGATTTGCATGGACATGTCGTGTTCATCCTAAAAACTTCAATTTGGATGCAAAGCGCCTGTAGCGTTTTACTGCCTGTGAGGAATACAAGATTGTGGCAAAACATACCGAAATTGTTTTAACATTGTCATGCCAACTGAACGTAGAGCTCTATTTACCTCCTGCTTCCATACATACTGTTTTATTCTTGATGTAATAAAAATATCGCGCTAGATAAACACAACACGTCAATATCCAGCCGAAGCTTCAAAGCAGAAGACTATTTTTTTACTATAGGACATGTCCTGAAACAAGAATCAAAACATGTCGATGTGCGTGGACGTGTCTGTGCTTAACCAAATGTATTCAATTTGAATGCGAAGCACCCGTGGCGTTTCATTGCCTGTAAGGAATAAGCGATTGTGGCAAAGTATTCCGAAATATGGTTAACATTGTTATTCCACTGTGTGTAGAGCTCTGTTTATCTTAATAATTTTATACATACTGTTTCATTTTTCATGTAATAAAAATATCAGTCTGAATAAACACAATGGCAATATTAAGACGAAACTTCAACTCGGGATATAAGTTTTCAAGAAATCAATCTGTTTTTATTTGCTTGGAAAGAAACAATTGCTTATTCCATTGATGTCTTTCTATTCTTTATGTATTTAAATATATCACGCTTAATAAAGAAAATGTCAATATCAAGCAGAAGCTTTAAAGCGGATGACGCTATTTTATTACTATAGAATAAGTCGTAAAAGAAGAATCAAAACAAGTCAATGTGCATGGGCATGTCTGTGTACCACCAAATGTGTTCAATTTGAATGCGAAGCGCCCTTGGCATTCCACTGCCTGTGAGGAATAAAAGATTGTGGCAAAATATTTCGAAACTAAGTTAACTAGAAAATTCAAACTGCATGCGGAGCTCTGTTTGCCAATTCTATACATCTTTCCCTTTCTTGATGTAATAAATGAATCACTCCACAAGAACTCCATGCCAATATCAATGGAAAGCTTAAAAGCGGAAGAAATATTTCCAAGAAATCAATAATTTGCCACTCGTTGCGCAGAAACAATTGGTTATTCCATATATGTCGTTCCATTTTTGATGTAATAAAAAATATCTCGCTTCATAAACACTCAACATCAAGCCGAAGCTTGAAAGCGGAAGGCTCTATATTTTATTACCATAGGACATGCCCTAAACAATGATAAAAATATGTCCATCTGCTGAAATGTATCTGTGTTCACCCATATATCTTCAAATTGAATGCAAAGCTTTTGTAGCGTTTCACTGCCAGTGAGGAATAAAAAATTGTTGCAAAACATTCCGAAATGAGGTTACATTCTTATTCCAACTGGATGTAGAACTCCGCTTACCTTTTGGTAATTCTATACATACTGTTCAATTCTTGTTGTAAAAAATGTCACGCTCCGTAAACACAATGTAAATAATAAGATGAAGCTTCAAAGCGGAAGAATTGTTTCCAAGAAATCAATGTTTTCTTTTTTTGCCAGAAACAATTGCTTAATTCATAAATGTCGTTCCATTCTGATGTATTAAAAATATTATCCTATATAAACACAACGTCAATATCAAGCCGAAGCTTCCAAGTGGAAGGCTCAATTTTATTACTGAAGGTCAAGTCCGAAAACAATAATCAAAACATGTCGATGTTCATAGACATGTCTGTGTTCAGCCAAATAAATTCAATATGAATGCGAAGCGCCCGTGGTGTTTTACTGCTCAAGAATAAAAGATTGTGCAAAACATTACGAAATAAAGATAACATTGTTATTGCAAGTGTACGTAGAACTCTGTTGACCTTGCTAATTCCATTATAACTGTTTTATTCTTGATTTACTAAAATATATCACACCCCCTAAATACAATGTCAACAATAGGATGAAGCTTCAAAGCGGGAGAAATGTTTCCATGAAATCAATTTGTTTTGATTTGTTGCGCAGAAACAATTGTTAATTCCATATTAGTCGTTCTATTCTGATGTGATGTAATAAAAATCTCACGGCACATAAACACCTCGATATCAAGCGGAAGATTCAAAATAAAAGACAGTGTATTTTTACGGTAAGAAATGCTCTGATACCACGATCAAAACATATCGATGTGCATGGACATTGTTGTGTTAACCCAAATCTCTTCAATTTGAATGCGAAACGACCTTGGCGTTTTACTGCCTGTGAGAAATAAAAGATGGTGGGAAAATATTTTGAAATTTGTTTACAGTGTTATACCAACTTTATGTAGAGCTCTGTTTACTTTGCTTATACCATATACACTGTTTTATTCTTGATGTAAAAAAATATCACGCTACATAAACACAATATCAACATCAAGACGAAGCGTCAAAGCGGAAGAAATATTTCCAAGAAGTCAATCTGATTTTAATTCGTTGTAAAAAAACTATTGCTTACTCAACATATGTCGTTCTATTCTGGATGTAATAAAAATATCGCGATACATAAACAGAATGCTAATATGAAGCGAAAGCTTCAAAGTGGAAGACAGTATTTTATACAATGGGACATGTTTTGAAACAAAAAACAAACACGTCGATGTGCATGACCATGTCTCAGTTCACCCAAAAAAGCGCCTGTAGAGTTTTACTGTTTGTGAGGAATAAAAGATTGTGGCCAAATATTCCGATATTAGTTTAACATTGTTATGCCAACTGTATTGTTTTGTATGGCATTTTACAATGTTATGCCAGCGCTGTTTACCTGGTTAATTCCACGCATACTGTTCCATTCTTGCTGGAATAAAAATATCACGCTACATAAACATGATGTCAATATCAAGACGCTTTAAATCAGAAGAAATGTTTGAAAGAAATCAATCTGTTTTTAATTCGTTCCAAAGAAACAATTGCTGATTCCATATGTGTCGTTCCATTCTTGATGTATTAACAAAAAATATCACGCTACATAAACACGCCAATATCAAGCCGAAGCTTCACAACGGAAGACTCTGCATATTTTACTACAAGACATGCTCTGAAACCACGATCAAAATATGTCAATATGCATGGACATGTCTGCATTAATCCAAATCTCTTTATTTGTGAATGCGAAGCACCATTGGCGTTTCACTGCCTATGAGTAATAAATATTGTGGCAAAATTTTCCGAAATAGTTTAACAGTGTTATACCAACTGTATGTAGATCTCTGTTTACCTTGGTAATTCCATGCATACTGTTCTATTCTTCATGTAATAAAAATATCACGCTACATAAACACAATGTCAATATCAAGACCCAGCTTCAAAGCGGAAGAAATATTTCCAAAATAATAATCTGTTTTTATTTCGTTGCAAAAAAACAACTGCTTATTCTTTATATGTCGTTCCATTCTGGATGTAATAAAATTACGCAACACAAACACAACGCCAATATCAAGCCGAAGCTTCAAAGTGGAAGACTCTATTTTAAACTATGGGACATGCTCTGTAACAACGATGAAAACATGTCGATGTGCATTGACATGTCTGTGTTCACCCAAATATCTTCAGTTTGAATGCGAAGCGCCTGTAGCGTTTCACGGCCTGTGAGGAATAAAAGATTGTGGAAAAATATTTCGAAATAATGGTAACATTGTTAGGCCACTGTATGTAGAGCAGTATTTCCATTGAGAATACCATACTGTTCTATTATTTTTGTAATAAAACTATCACGCTACACAAACACAAAGTCAATATCCAGACGCTTCGAATGAGAAGAAATGTTTAAAATATCTCAATCTGCTTTGCATTCAATGCAAAGAAACAATTGCTTATTTTATATATGTCGTTCAATTCCTGAAATAATAAAAATATCACGCTACATAAACCCAATGCCAACATCAAGCCGAAGCTTCAAAGCGGAAGACTCAGTATTTTAAACTTTAGGACATGCTTTGAAACAACTATCACAACATGTCGACGTGCATTTACATGTCCATGTTCACCCAAATATCTTCAATTTGAACGCCAAGCGCCTGTAGGGTTTCACTGCCTGTAAGAAATAAACGATTGCGGCAAAATATTCTGGAATTAGGTTACATTGTTATGCGAACTGTATGTAGATCTCTGTTTACCTTGATAATTTCCCTTCATACTGTTTCATTCTTCATGTAATAAAATATCACTCTACATAAACGCGATGTCAATATCAGGACGCTTCAAATTGGAGGAAATGTTTCAAAGAAATCAATCTGATTTTAAATCGTTGCAAAGAAACAATTGCTTATTCCGTAAATGTCGTTACATTCTTGATATAGTAAAAATATCACGCTATATAAACAAGTCAATACCAAGCGGAAGCTTTAAAACGAAGGCTGTGTATTTTTTTACTATAGGACATGCTCTGAAACCACGATCAAGACATATTGATGTGCATGGATATTGTTGTGTTGACCCAAATCTCTTCAATTTGAATGTCCCCGCTGGGGGCACCTTGAGTAGTCATGGTGACGGTGCGCAGCGCCACCGCGGACCCCGAGTCTCATTCATAAGCCATGTCCAACCGTGGCGAGTTTAAAGTGAATGGTAGAAGCCGTAATCGGGGAGAGGTTGGTCGGAGCATTGGTCAAGCTCCGGCGATGGGCTCCCTGCCTGTCTACCAAGCAGGGAGCTCCGGGAACTCTTTCAATACCATGGTAAGGTCAAAGGAGAAAGTACCCCCGTCTCCCTGCTTTTATACTATGCCGTATGGTATTGAGACTACCCCCATAACCGTGAGCGGCTTCTCAAAGGGGCCGCACCGAACTGTCATTTCCCCTATTGCCATCTTTGACATTTCCTGAACCCGATCATTACTCTCGATTTCTCGTCATGGAGTCCATCAATCTAACCCACCCTCTGGCATCTCAGTCAGTCTTTTTGATCGCCCAGTATCTTCAAGCCATAATAGTAAAATCGTATAGGTGCAAAAAACAAAAGTCTGGTGAACTCCTAATCTAAATAAATGACAAGCAGCAGTCTGCAATGCTTCTAGCTCAGACTAGACTGTCTGATCTCGACATCAGGGTCACACCCCATCGGAGCCTCAACAGCTCGGAGCGTGTGACATCCGAGACAGATCTCCTGAACGAAACGGATGCGAATCTCCTTGCCTGCTTGAAGGATCAGGGCGTCACTGCCGTAAGACGCACCACAATTCGCAGAGCCGAAAAGGAGATTCCCACTAAGCACATTATCTTGACTTATGACCGCGCAGTTCTTCCACAACACATAAATGTAGGTTTTATCGGTTGCTCCATTCGTCCGTGCATCCCAAACCAGCGGTGCTGTTTTAGTGCCAGCGGTTCGGGCATGGTACACACTCTAGCCGTGGCAGAACGACGTGTGCGAAATGCGCGGCGCATAATCATCCGAGTGACAATTGCCCATCTGATACCCGGTCTTGTTTGAACGGCGGCGGGCCACATGCAGCGTGTTCTTGTAAGTGTTACAAATTTTAACTACAAAAAAGATAATCAAGATCAAGGTAACTGAGAACATCACCTTCCCGTAGGCGGGACAGGGATTCGCCTTTTTCCCCGTGGGGAGGTACGCTAACGCCGCTCGCCGGGGGATGCAGCGGCGTCTGGTGTCCACAGGGACCCAGTTCAGTGAGTCTGGCCTTGTCCCGCCCCCGACTACGCTGGGTTTCCTCACGCAGCCCAACCCGGCATCATGCCGCTTGCTGAGGCAGCAGCGGTTGTCATGCAAAGCACTTCTGTTGGGACTGGTGCCGCTCCCCTCGCTTCCTCCTCATCCTCCTGTGCGTTGAAGGGTGCCGAGGGTATAGACACCACGGGCCCAGCATCGGCTCTCACCGCCACCACACCGCCCGTGCCACCTCTGGCGCCCCTTACTATGGTGGCTCAAACGAAGTGCTCCCGAAAGGGGGCCAAGTCCCGGGGGCCCGGTTAACGGGCACATTCAGGACATCTGAGGACGAGATGGACGTCACGCCGTTCTTGCCTGGAACGCACCGCAATTAGCGGCCTCCGACGACCAAGCCAGCACAAATGCCTAAAAAGCCCAATACAAAAGTAACAGCCCCAAAAGACGACATATGAACACATACGAACACAAACACTCCCGTCATTCCTAAATTTAAATATTGGGAACAGAAGTCATCAACCAATAAAGCTGCAGAGGCCTCCTTAAAACTCTTGACGATGTGTATGAGATTCTTCATGCTATTAAGCCAATAATCATGTGTCTCCCGGAAACCCACCTCAATTCTAAACAAACAAATTTCTTAAATAGGTACATGGTATTCAGAAAGGACAGGGTTGGCTGTACCCACTCTTCAGGAGGTGTTGGCATTACCGCGGGGAAATCATTAGCATCCCACACTCTCTCTTTAAACACGGTCCTCGCGGCTTTAGCGATCCCTACAATACTATTAAATAGGTTGATAATGGTATGCTTCATATACATCGCTCCTGATTTTGACCTTCTTAGCTCAGATTTCGATTCACTATTTGACCAGCTGCCCGAACCATACATACTAAGAGGCGACCTAAATGCGCACAACTCACTTTAATGCTCCTCCAGAACGGATGCCCGAGGTCACCTGATAGAAACGTTTCTCACATCCTCCAAAGCATGCCTTTTCAACAAAAAACAGCCTACATCCCATAACTTAGGACACAATACATAGTCGCTCTTGATTGGCTATTGGTTCCGCAGTTCTCTTTCCATGTCTTGAGTGGGGTGTGGGCACGGACCCATATGGTAGTGACCATTTCTCCACTTCATTACGCATAGAACAGGCCAGAGCATTCCATCTTCCTATAAGAGGTTTAATGAATCAAAAGCAAACTGGACCACATTCACACAAACATCTCAACTACACCACACATCTATAAAACACCTAAACGTGGAGGAAGCCGCCCAACTCATCACGGCGCACATCCACGACACCGCCGAGAAGTCCATTCCCCAGTCCTCCAGTGCGTCCCGCACACAATGGAGGCCCTTGTGTAACGAGGACGGCAGGCGGGTGCGAGAGGTCTAGAACAAGGCGTGGGGTGTCCTTTGCCGGTACCCCACGTCAGATAAACTCATTTGTTTTAAACGGGTATAGGCTTTTAGGAAGGGAGTGCGTCGTGAGGCGAAAAGGGAAAGTTGGTGCACCTTCTTTACTTCCATCAACTCATACACTTACACACACAAAGTCTGGACATGAATAAGCAAACTAAAAGGACAACAGACACACAGCCTGCCCCTGGTTAGTACAACAGGGGACACACTTGAAGACCAGGCTAACACACTCGCACAACACTTAAAACACGTGTCCAGTTCAGCGCACTACACCAACACTTTTATGAAACACAAAACATCTGCAGAAAAGAAGTCCCTGCTTGATAGCAACAAGGCGGATACTTCTTACAATTGTCCTTTTTCAATTCATGAGCCTGAAGGGTGCTCTGAGCACATGTAAGCCTTCAGCACTTGGTGCAGACAAATTGACATACACCATGATACACCTACACCCAGACACTCTTTAAACACTACTACATCTATACAATAACATATGGCTTTCGAGGCACATTCCTCGCTCTTCGAGGGAGGCCATAGTAGTGGCTTTCTAGAAGGAAGGAAAGGAACCTTCCTCTCCAGATAGCTATCGGCCCATCGCCCTTCCAAGCTGCCTCTGCAAGCCCCTCGAGAAACAAAGATCAAATTAGGTCGATGTGCATCTACATGCCTGTGTTCACCATAATATCTTTAATTTGAATGCGAAGCGCCAGGAGCGTTTCATTGCCTGAAAGGAATAAAACATTGTGGCAAAATTTTCCAAAATTAGGTTACATTGTTATGCCAACTGTATGTAGAGCTCCGCTTACCTTGCTAATTTCCTACATATTGTTCCATTCTTCACGCAACAAAAATATCGCGCTACATAAACACAATGTCATAATCAAGACGCTTCAAATTGGAAGAAATGTTTCAAAGAAAATCAATCTGATTTTAAATAGTTGCAAACAGACAATTCCGTATTTCATACACGTCGTTCCATTCTTGATGTAATAAAAATATTATGCCCAATAAACACGTCAACATCAAAAGGAAGCTTCAAAATGAATGTCTATGTATTTTTTTACTATAAGATATGCTCTGAAACTACGATCAAAACATATCGATGTGCATGGACATTGTGATGTTAACCCAAATATCTTCAATTTGAATGCGAAGCGAGTTTGGCGTTTTACTGCCTGTGAGGAATAAAAGATTTTGGCAAAATATTCCGAAATTTTGCTAACAGTGTTACACCAACTGTATGTAAAGCTTTGTTTCCCTTGCCTCTCGCATACATGCTGTTTCATTCTGGATGTAAAAAAAATATCGCGCTACATAAACACAATGTCAACATCTAGACGAAGCTTCAAAGCGGAAAAAATATTTCCAAGAAATAATGTGTTTTTTTTTTCGTTGCACAGAAACAACTTCTTATTCTTTATATGTCGTTCTATTTTTGATGTAATAAAAAAATCACGCAACATAAACACAACGCCAAAATAAAGCTGAAGATTCAAAGTGGAAGACACTGTATTTTAAATATATAGGACATTCTCTGCAACAACGATGAAAACATGTCGATTTCCGTTAACATGTCTGTGTTCATCTTAATATCTTCATTTTGAATGCGAAGCGCCTGTAGCGTTTCACGGCCTGTGAGGAATAAAAGATTGTGGAAAAATATTCCAAAGTTAGCTTAACAGTGTTTTGACTGTATGTAAAGCTCTGTTTACCTTGGTACTTAGTACCTTGGTACTTGTAGAGCTCTGTTTACCTTGCTAATTTTCTACATACTGTTCTATTCTTTTCGCAATAAAAATATCACGCTACATAAACACGATGTCAATTTCAAGACGCTTTAAATCAGAAAAAAATCTTTAAAAAAAATCAATCTGATTTTATTTCGTTTCAAACAAACAATTGCTGATTCCATATATGTCGTTCCATTCTTGATGTATTATCAAAAAATATCACGCTACATAAACCTTGCTATTTCCCTACATGCTGTTCCATTGTTCACGTAATAAAAATATTACGCTACATTAACACAATGTCAATATCAAGACGCTTCAAATTGGAAGAAATTTTTCAAAGAAATCAATCTGATTTTATATCGTTGCAAAGAAACAATATCTTATTCCATATATGTCGTTCCATTCTTGATGTAATAAACATATCACGCTACATAAACATCTCAAGTTCAAGCGGAAGTGTCAAAATGGAAGCCTATGTATTTTTTCACTATAAGACATGCTCTGAAACCACGATCAAAACGTGTTGATGTGCATGGACATTGTTGTGTTCACACAATTCCCTTCAATTTAAATGCGAAGCGCCCTTGGCGTTTTACTGCTTGTGAGGAATAAAAGATTGTGGCAAAATATTCCTAAATTTGTTTAACAGTGTTATACCAACTGTATAAAGAGCTGTGTTTACCTTGCTTAATCAATACATACTGTTTCATGCTTGATGTAAAAAATATCGCGCTGCATAAACACAATATCAACATCAAGACGAAGCTTCAAAGCGGAAGAAATATTTCCAAGAATTTAATCTGTTTTATTTTGCTGCACAGAAACACCTGCCTATTTTATATATGTCGTACCGTTCTTGATGTAATAAAAATATCCCGCCACACAAAAAAATTTCAATATCAAGCCGAAGCTTCAGTGTGGAATACTCTTTATTTTACACTATAGGACATGCTCTGAATCCACGATCAAAACGCGTGGATGTGCATGGACATGTATGTGTTCACCCTAATCTCTTCAATTTGAATGCGAAGCGCCTGTAGTGTTTCACGGCCTGTGAGGAATGAAAGATTGTGGCAAAATATTCCGAAATTAGGATGCACTTTGTCAACTGCATGTAGAGCTCTGTTTACCTTGCTGATTCCCTACATACTGTGCCATTCATGATATTGTAACGTGGCGGCAGATGACATGAACCATGAGGCGATGAAGTGATGTATTTACACGACTATTTACAGGCAGCCATTCCGAGCCCGGGCTTGCTACGCCCCGCACCCATTTTCTTCTTCGTCGTCATTAGTGGTGGGCCATTCCGGCGCGGGTATTGTCCTGTCCCGTGACATCACCTCCCCGGTCGATGAGGACCGTCCCGGTCAACGACGAGGCAAATTGGCGATTGAATGCTGATGAGATGAAAAATTCAGTGACGAATCACTTGCCGCCACGGATGAGGATGACGACGTTGATGATGCCTGGCCCAGCAAAGCAATGGCGTCAGCCGTGACGAACCACCGAAGGTCCTCGAGCCACGTCGGACGGAAGGGCGGGGGAACACATCGTCGGCGCGTCTGGGTGGGCTGGTCTCGGCTGGTCTTCTTTCGGGTCTTTCGGGCTGGGGACACGGGGCGGGGGACATCGTCTTGTGCTGGTCTCGACTGGTCTGGGGCGGCCCGGCGTGGCTTCGTTGTCCTTGGCGGCTACGTCCACGTCGATGCAATGCGGTGCTGGGACCAGGATGGGGATGACGAGCCCGCACACTCCAACAAAACTATAAGAGGGTTTTCAGGCTTTATTCTTCAGCCGCACCAGCAGCAGCGGTAGCACCGAAGCACCAAGTCGCGCTGACCAGCAAGTCGAGACGGAGAGCCAACGAGACGAGACTTCTTCTTCGTCCCAGCGATGGCGATGGGACATCCACGAGTTGGTGCCTCTTCCATGTGTGGCTTCTGTGTCACATACCCACGTATTGCGAATGACCAGTGCTGTCCACGCTCCTACATTATTTAAACGAGTATGGTATTGGCGATGGTCTTCTTTACAATATATTTTAAAAAAATCTCACCCTGCATACACACATTGTCAATATCAAGACACTTCAAATTCCAGAGATATGTTTCAAATAAATCAATCTAATTTTAAATCGTTGCAAAAAACAATTGCGTATTCCATATATGTCGTTCCATTCTTGATGGAATAAATATATTACGCAAAATAAGCACGTCAATACTAAGCGGACGCTTCAATATCAAAGACTATGTATGTTTTACTCTAAGACATGCTCTGAAATCACGATCAAAGCATATCGATGTGCATGGACATGGTTGTGTTAACCCAAATCTCTTCAATTTGAATGCGAAGCGCTCTTGTCGTTTTACTGCCTGTGAGAAATAAAATATTGTGGCAAAATATTCCGAAATTTGTTTAACAGTGTAATACCAACTGTATGTAAAGCTATGTTTACCTCGCTTATTTCAGACATACTGTTACATTCTTGATGTAAAAAATATCGCGCTACATAAACACAATGTCAACGTCAAGACGAAGCTTCAAAGTGGAAAAAATATTTAAAAAAAAATCTGCATTTTTGTGGCTGCTAAGAAACAATTGCTTATTTCATATTCGTCGTTCCATTCTTGATGTAGAAAAATATCACGCTACATAAACACAATGCCAATATCAAGCAGAAGCTTCGAAGCGGAAGACTCTGTATTTTATACTGTAGTACGTGCTCTTAAACAACAATCAAAACATGTCGATGTGCATGGACATGTCTGTGTTCACCCAAATATCTTCTAGTTGAATGCGAAGCGCCTGTAGCGTTTCACTGCCTGTGAGGAATAAAAGATTGTGGCCAAATATTCCGAAGTTAGGATGCATTGTTATGCCTACTGTATGTAGACCTTCGTTTACCTTGCTATTTCCCTACATACTGTTTCATTCAATATTTAATAAAAATATAACCCTACATAAACACAATGTCAATATCAAGACGCTTCAAATGGAAAGAATTGTTTCAAATAAATCAAACTGATTTTAAATCGTTGCAAAGAAACAATTGCTGATTCCATATATGTCGTTCCATTCTTGGTGTAACAAAAACATTATGCTACATAAACATGTCAAAATCAAGCAGAAGATTCAAAATGGCATACTATGTATTTTTTTACTATAAGACATTCTTTGAAACCACGATCAAAACATGTCGATGTGCATGAACATTGTTGTGTTCACCCAAATCTTTTCAATTTGAGTGCGAAGCGGCCTTGGCGTTTTACTGCCTGTGAGGAATAAAAGATTGTGGCACAATTTTCCGAAATTTGTTTATAGCGTATACCAGCTGTAGTTCGAACTCTCTTTACCTTGCCTATTCCATACATACTGTTTCATTCTTGATGTAAAAAAAATACCACGCTACACAAACACAGTGTCAACATCAAGGCGAAGCTTCAAAGTGGAAGAACTATTTCCCAGAAATTATTCTGTTGCTTTTTCGTTGCACAGAAACAACTGCTTATTCTTTATATGTCATTCCATTCTTGATGTAATAAAAGAATCAAGGAATATAAACACAACGCCACTATCAAGCCGAAGCAAAGCGGAATACTCTGTATTTTAAACTATGGGACAGACTCTGCAACAACGATCAAAAGATGTAGATGTGCATGGACATGTCTGTGTTCACCCATATATCTTCAATTGGAATGCAAAGCTCCTGTAGCGTTTCACTGCCTGTGAGGAATAAGAGATTGTGGCAAAACATTCCGAAGTTAAGTTGCATTGTTTTTCAAACTACGTGTACAGCTCTGTTTACCTTGCTAATTCCCCACACACTGTTCCCTTCCTCATGTAATAAAAATGTCACCCTACATAAACACGTCAATATCAACCGGAAGCTTCAAATTGAAAGACAATGTATTTTGTTAATATAGCACATGCTCTGAAACCACGACCAAAATATATCGTTGTGCACGGCCCATTTTTGTGTTAACCCAAATCTTTGAATTTGAATGCGAAGCGCCCTTGGCGTTGTACTGCCTGTGACGTAAAAAGATTGTGGTAAAATATTTTGAAATTTGTTTAACAGTGTTATACCACTGTATCTAGAGCTGTGTCGTGTAGCCGGCACAGCGGCACGTAAAAGTAAACACACTACACCACTGTACAATCCATGACAATCACCCCGTTTAATCAGGGAGTATCGTTTATATACACACGAGCGCAGTGGCGCCATCCATTGTGTGTCCAATGACTGGGAAGGCCATCAGGTGCACACGAACAACACTACATCTACCCCCTCCCTTAACAATAGAACACAGATTATGTGCATAGAACAGAAACAGTCACTACCCGTGACTGTAAAATTATAGTGAAGTCCGCACTGTAACAAAGTCACCGCACATAGTCTGTGAGTCTCTCTGGGGGTCTTCGCTCCCGTGTAGAGCGACGGAGGGGCATCGGCTGCTCCTCTGGCTCATGGAAGGCCTCTGGTTCGTCGACACGATCAGCACCCAGTCCTGGGGTCGTTGTCCCCGTTGGCGGAGGTCGTGGTGGGCTTGGAGTATGAGGAGGCAGTGCTGACCCCCTGGAGACTGTGCAGCTTCCTGTGTTGGGATATTTTGGGACGTGTTGCTCTTTGCGTTTGAGGACGGTGTCCGTGCTGTGGTGTTTCCTGCCGACCCGTCTGTCTCCATGTCCTCCCGCAGCGGTCCTTGTCTTGCCCCGGTTTCTTCGTGAACAGCTTCATGGGGTGCAGCAGACAGTTGGGAGGCATTCCAGGTACGGCCATCCTCCAGGTGGAATGACCATCGTCCTACCCGCTTCAGTATTTTGAGTGGAGCACCAAAACAAGGCGTGCCTTTCATTCCAGGTACCGGGCATTTGACCCGCACGTAGGCCCCAACTTTATATTTGGTCTCCTTGGCTGCTCTTCGCTTGTCTGCATACGCCTTATTTCTCTGTTGGTATTCGCAGACACGACGCCGAAGTCTACGGAGTTCACGGGCGGGATGGGTGCCGAAATCCGCTGATGGCTGGCCAACAACATCTGATGATGTCGTCATGTGGCGGCCATGAAGCAACACTGCTGGGGAGATGCCGGTTTCGCTGTGGGGTGTGGCTAGGTAAATACCCAGGTACTCTATAACAGTGGTGTTGATTGGTCGCTGCTCTTGGAGAGCTAGTTGTATATACGATTTCAAGACCCTTTGCTTGAGGGTGGTAAATTGCCGAGAAGAAATGCTTGATGCCCCTGTCCGCAAGGAAGCATTCGAATTCACTCGACGTAAACTGTCGGCCGTGATCTGAGACTAGTTCAGTAGGGTAACCCTTTTGCGCAAAGACAGCAAGCAGGAGGTTGATCACCGTGCGAGAAGTGATGTCACTGCAGAATGCAATCTATGGCCATCTGGAGTAGTACTCCACTACCACGATGGCAAATCGACAGTCAGCCGGTGCACTTTCAAAGGGGCCCATTATCTCTATTGATAGTTTGTCCAAGGGCCTGTCAGGAAGCGGGACCGGCTGGAGTTGTGCTTGCCAGTTCTTGACACTCTTGTCCGAGGCTTGGCAGACGCTGCAGCTTCGGACGGCGGCCTCCACATGCTTGTCAAGGCAAGGCCACCAGTACGTTTCCCTGATGCGCTGCTTAGTCTTCACAATTCCCGGGTGCGACTCATGAGCTAACTCGATGAATGTATCTCTTAGCTTGGCAGGCACTACAACACGTTCTGTACGCAGAACCAACCCATCTACTACCGAGAGCTCGTCCCGTATTTCGTAGTACAGCGTCAGTTCTGCGGCAAGTCTTTTCCTTGTTGGTCATGATGACTGGACAAAGTGCACGACCTGCCGTCGTATGTCATCCGCAGCGGTAGCAACCTGAAGATTGCCCCAATGCACAGACGATGTAACCAAAGACACAACCTCTTCATCAACTTGGAAGGCACCTTCTGTGTCTGGCACGGACAGTCTGGACAAGGCATCTGCTACCTGGTTGTGGCCTCCGCTACTTTACTGTATTTTGAAGTCGTAGCGCAGCAGTCGTGCGGTTCACCTTGCGATACGAAGTGGCCTCTGTCCTGTGCTAAGGGATGAGAGCAATGCCACCAAAGCCTGGTGATCCGTCAGTAGAGTAAATGATTGGCCCCAGAGGTAAACGTGCCACTTCTCGCAGGCCCAAAGACAGGCAAGGGCCTCACGCTGTCCGGTCGAGTATTTTCGTTCTGTCGCTGTTAATGTCCGCGTTGCAAATGCCACAGTCCGCACATGGGACCCTTCCACTTGCTGCAGTACGGAACCGAGACCGTACGCAGCGGCATCTGTTGCGACAATGACAGGTAGCGCCGAGTCAAACATTCGTAGGACCTTGTGGGATGCTAGAAGTCTTTTTACTCCCGCGAAACTCTCTTTCGCGGCGTCATCCCTGTCGAAGTGCACGTCTTTGCGAAGAAGACGGCGCATTGGCTCTACTTCTTCTGCCAGTCGCGGCACGAATTTAGAATAGTATTCAACTCGCCCGAAAAAGGAGCGTAGCGTGGCTGCATCTTTAGGCGCAGCAGCATTATTGATTGCATCAACCTTCGCCTGGAGCGGTGCTATACCCTCTGCGCTCACGCGATGTCCTAAGAACGACAGCTTCGACGTGTTGAAGACGCATTTTTCGTTGAGCTTGAGCCCAGCTCCTGCTATTCGTTCCAGCACTTGCTCCAGGTTTTGCCTGTGTTCGCTCTCCGTCTTGCCAAAAATGATTATGTCATCCGAGTAGCACAAGACCCCTTTGCGGCATCCAAGAATTATCTTCATGATCTTCTGAAACGCAGCTGGTGCCGATGCCAACCCGAAGCAGACCCTCTTGAATCTAAAGAGGCCATCATGCGTTATAAATGAAGTTAGGTCTCTGCTGTCTGGGTGGAGTACAACCTGGTAGTAAGCTGATGCCAGGTCCACCTTGGACAAGCAGCATGCTTCATTGAGGGCACAAAGCAGCTCCTCCATTTGAGGCAAAGGGAATTTGTCTGCTACTATAGCTTTGTTGGGTTCCCGGAGATCGAAACACAGTCGAATGCTACCATCTGCTTTGCGGGCTGCTACAATAGGATATACCCACTCGGAAGCATTCACTCTCTCAATGACATCAGCAGCAAGTAGCTTCTCAATCTCGTCAGAGACAGGCTGGCGGACTGAAAATGGTAGAGGCCTCAGCTTCTGTGCGACTGGTGCGATGGAGGTTTTCATCTTAACTTTGTGTTGCACACCTCTTACAAGTCCCAGGCCAGGCAAAAACAAGTGGCCAAACTTGGTCCACAGTGTTGGCGGCATACCAAACTTGGGAAGGCCAAGGGTTTTTTATGCATGGTGCTTTGGGGAAGGCCTGAATTCATAGCTGGAAGCCCTCTGCATATCCTGCGTGCACATTTGCACGCAGCGCTATTCCTCTCCCATGATGCTAAGGCCAAGGGCTTGAACGGCATCCAGGCCAAGGAGAGATGCACCACATGGCGTAACATGAAAAGGTACAATGGCGTCTTTCCCCTTGTACGTGATTAGGGCGTAAAATGATCCGAGAACGAGAGTCTTCCTGCGCGAAAAATCAAGCAATGTAACATGGGAACTTGTCAGTTGTATTGCGTTTGCGAACAAGCCTTGCGATTGGTGCTCACCCAATAAAAGATTGTGGCTAAATATTACAAAGTTAGGATGTGTTGTTATGCAAACTGTATGTAGAGCTCCATTCGCCTTTGTGATTCCCTACATAATTGTTCCATTCATCACGTATTAAAAATATCACCCTACATAAACACACTGTCAATATCAAGACACTTCAAAATGGAGAGATATGTTTCAAAGAATTCAATCTGATTTCAAATCGTTGCAAAAAACAATTGCTTATACCATATATGTCGTTTCATTCTTGATAAAATAAATTTATTACGCTACATAATTACGTCAATATCATGCGGTTGCTTCAAAACAGAAGAGTATGTATTTTATATTATAGGACATGCTCTGAAACAACAA
The DNA here is from genome assembly GCA_013339765.2 of Haemaphysalis longicornis. NCBI lineage: Eukaryota > Metazoa > Arthropoda > Arachnida > Ixodida > Ixodidae > Haemaphysalis > Haemaphysalis longicornis. Next base: position 167,113,522 of record CM023454.1, on the reverse strand, counting down.
TGAAAACATGTCGATGTGCATGGACATGTATGTGTTCACCCCAAATCTCTTCAATTTGAATGCGAAGTGCCTGTAGCGTTTCACTGCCTGTGAGAAACAAAGATTGTGGCAAAATATTCCAAAATTAGGTTAAATTTTTATGCCAACTGTAAGTAAAGCTCCACTTACCTTGCTAATTCCCAAAATACCGTTCCATTCTTCATGTAATAAAAATATCACGCTATATAAACACAATGTCAATATCAAGACGCTTAAAATTGAAAGAATTGTTTAAAAAATTATTCTGATTTTAAATCGCTGCAAAGGAACAATTGCTTATTTAATATATGTCGTTCCATTCTTGATGTATTAAAAAATATCCCGCTACATAAACACATCAATATCAAGCGGAAGCTTCAAAATGGAAGACTACGTTTATTTTACTATGGGACATGCTCTCAAACCATGATCAATACATGTCGATGTGCATGGGCATTGTTGTATTCACCGAAATCTCTTGCTCTTGGCGTTTTACTGCCTGTAAGGAATAGAAGATTGTGGCAAAATATTCCGAAATCAGTTTATCAGTGTTATAGCAACTGCATGTAGATCTCTGTTTACCTTGCTTATTCAATACATGCTGTTCCATTCTTCATGTGATAAATTATCACGCTTCAAAAACACAATGTCAATATCAAAACGAAGCCTCAAAGTGAAAGAAATATTTCCATGACATTATATTTTTTTTCGTTTCACAGAAACAACTGCTTATTCTATATATGTGTTGTACTGTTCTTTATGAAATATAAATATCACGCTACACAAGAGCAAGGTCAATATCAAGCCGAGGCTTCAATGCGGATTACTCCCTCTTTTATACTAAAGGACAAGCTCTGAAACAACGATCAAAATACCTCGATGTGCATGGACACGTCTGTGTTCACTCGAGTCTACTCAATTTGAATGCGAAGCGTCCTTGGCGTTTTACTGTCTATGAGGAATAAAAGATTGTGGCAAAATATTCCGAAATTTGTATACAGTGTATATCCATTTGTATGTAGAGCTCTGTTTACCTTGTTATTTCCATACATACTTTTCCATTCTTGATGTAATCACAATATCACGCTACATAAACACAATGTCAATATCAAGAAAAAGCTTCAAAGCGGAAGAAATGTTTCACAGAAAGCAATCAAATTTTAATTCTTTGCAAAGAAATAATTGCCTATTTCATATATGTCGTTCCATTCTCGATGTAATAAAAATATCACGCTACATAAGTACGTCAATATCATGCGGTTCTTTCAAAACAGAATATAGTATGTATGTTATACTATAGGACATGCTCTGAAACAACGATCAAAATATGTTGATGTGCATGGACATGTCTGTGTTCACCCATATCTCTTCAATGGGAACGAGAAGGGCCCTTGGCATTTTACTGCTGTGAGGAATAAACGTTTCTGGCAAAATATTCCGTAATAACTCTAGAGTGGTATACAAACTGTATGTAGAGCTCTGTTTACTTTGATAATTCCATAAATACTCTTCAATTCTTGATGTACTAAAAATATCGCGCTAAATAAAGACAATGTCAATATCAAAACGAATCTGCAAAGCGGAAAAAATATTTCCAAGAAATATATTCTTTTTTTATTTCGTTGCACAGAAACAACTGCTTGTTCGATATATGTCGTTCCATTTTTGATGTAATAAACAATCACGCAACATAAACACAACGCCAATATCAAGCCGAAACTTCAAAGTGGAAGACTGTATTTCAAACTATAGGACATGCTCTGAAACAACGATCAAAACATGTGGATGTGCATGCAGATGTCTGTGTTCACACAAATGTATTCAATTTGAATGCGAAGCGCATGTAGAGTTCCACTGCCTTTGAGGAGAAAGGGATTGTGGCAAAATATTTTGAAATTGGCGTAACATTGGTATGCCAAATGAATGTAGAGCTCTGTTTACCTTGCTTATTTCATACATACTGTTCCATTCTTGGTGTAATAAAATATCACCCTTCATAAACACAATGTCAATATTAAGACGCTTCAAATCGAAAGAAATGTTTCAAATAAATCAATCTGCCTATCATGTGCTTTGCAAAAAACAATTGCTTATTCCATTTTCGTCGTTCCAATCTTGATGTATAAAAATATCACGCTACATAAACACAATGCCAATATCAAGCCGAAGCTTCAAAGTGAAAGACTCTCTATTTTAAACTATAAGACATGCTCTGAAACAACAACCAAAACATGTCGATGTGCATCGATATGTCTGTGTTTCCTTAAATATCTTCCATTTGATTGCGATGCGCCTGTAGCGTTTCACTGCCTGTGAGCAATAAAATATTGTGGCAAAATATTCCGAAAATGAGTTAAATTGTTATGCCAACTGTATGTACATCTCGGTTTACCTTGCTAATTCCCTACATACTGCTTCATTCTTCATGTAATAAAATATCACGCTACATAAACACGACGTCATTATCAAGATGATTCAATTAGGAGGAAATGTTTCAAAGAAATGAATCAGTTTTTATTTCCTTGCACAGAAACCACTGCCTATTCCATATATGTTCTACCATTCTTTATGTAATAAAAATATTACGCTACAAAAACACCTCAATCTCAAGAGGAAGGTTAAAAACGGAAGACTACGTATTTTTTCTATTGGACGTGCTCTGAAACTACGATCAAAACATGTCGATGTGCATGGACATTGTTGTGTTCACCCAAATCTCTTCAATTTTAATGCGAACTGTCCTTGGCGTTTTACTGCCTGTGGGGAATAAAAGATTGTGGCAAAATATTCCGAAATTAGTTTACCAGTGTTATACAAACTGTATGTAAAGCTCTGTTTACTTTGATAATTCCATAAATACTCTTCCATTCTTGATGTAATAAAAATATTGCGCTACATAAACACAATGTCAATATCAAGACGAATCTGCAATGCGGAATAAATATTTCCAAGAAATTAATCTTTTTTGATTTCCTTGCTGAGAAACAACTGCTTATTCTATATAAGTCTTTCAATTCTTGATGTAATAACGCAGCATAAACACAACGCCAATATCAAGCCCAAGCGTCAAAGTAGAAGACTATGTATTTTTTTACTTTAAGACATGGTCTGAAAACCCGATCAAAACATGCCTATGTGCATGAACATTGTTGTGTTCAGCCAAGTATCTTCAATTTGAATGTGAACTGCCCTTGGCGTTTTACTGACTGTGAGGAATAAAAGATTGTGGCAAAAAATTCCAAAAGTAGTTTAACAGTGTTATACCAACTGTATTCATTTTGGTCAATGCGAACGGAAACAACACACAGAGAAAAGAATAGACAACACAGGCGCTGTCTAGCAACTAAAATGTATTGGAAGAACACATGTTATTTAGGCAATAAAGAAGAGATAAAAAATTGATGAAATCATACACGAGTCACACAACGATATTACGTACGCACTTTAGACACACGACTTGTCAAAAAATTCTATTTCCTCATCAATTAGTGCTATAGACGAGTGGCTCACGCACGTGTCGCCGCTTTTTATAATTTTGTAAGGTTCCGCAATTTCTCTCGTGCGCTGGCTTCTGCTTCTCATCACCACGATTGTTTTTTCAAAGTCGGGAGCGCAACCGCATTCCTTGCAGTGGCGGGACAGGTGTGAGGACGACACTCCCTTGAGAGACTCAGCATGTTCTCTCAATCGGACATTTATTCACCGCCCCGTCTCGTCTATGTATTGGCGACGGCATGAAAGCAGCGGGAATGGAGTACACAACTGTGCTGATGCATTTGGTGAAACACTTTTCGTGGTTTAGTGAGCACTTATCACCACGGGCAGCTTCTCTGTCCTGCATCTTTCTATCAATCCTGGCACACACACACTCCGCTGCCTGTTTCCTGCCCGAGAGACGACTTTCACGTCGTACTGCCCGGCACTCTTTTTGAGGGGGTGTGAAACAGCATGCAGATAGGAAATTACGGCGAACCATTTTCGCCTGTCTGAAAGAGGTGCTACCGCCTCCTGGCAAGTGTTTTGTTCTCTCTTCAAGCGATGAAACTGTTTTTGCGACACAGAAGCTAGAGCCAGGCGCGGGAACATGCCGCTTTCAATCTGGCAACTTGGCGCTGAAAAGCTGCTTGCATGACATGCGCACAAGACTTCTTTATTGCTGCGTGGAGACAACACGTGGCCAACCCGTTCTTTACAATCTTTGAGTGTGCGGAATCAAAACTTAAGAACGATTTAGATCGGGGGAAATATGACCAGCAAACATGGTCCTTCTGGAACGGCAAGGACAGGTCTAGGAATTGCAACACATCATTTTTGGAACTTCAGATGTGAAACCCAGGCCTTTTCCCCTTTGTGTAAACAGTTTCAATACATCGATCATATTCTCAGTAAAATGAGCATGGTCCTCGAACACTAAACTGTCATCCACATATCTGAAGACATGTTGTGCCATCCCCTCAAAATCATGTTCCAAGGCTCTGTCAATCCTACCCAGAAAAGTGTTACTAAGCACAGGCGCCACTCTGGAGCCAATACAAACCCCCGACTTCTGCACAAAAAACATTTTCTCGAAAGACACAACTGTACAGCATAAATAAAACCATAACAGCTCTAGGAAGCTTTCCACAGGAATGCCAGACTTGTTTCTGAAAGTCACTTCGTCATTGTCTTCCCAAATGGTATCTTTAACACAAGCCAATAAATGGTCGTGGGGCAACGAATAAAACAAGTCTTCTATGTCCACACTGACTGCGTAGCATGTTGCTGCGTTGCGTTCGGTAAGCACAGTCACCACCTCCTCTGAGTTACGCACAAGAAAAGGATCACCAAAGGTCAGTGCCTGCAAATGCCTTTGCAAAAAACCCGACACAATATGCTGCCAGAAATTCCGCTCTGTTACTATAGCTCTGAACGGTATTCTAGCCTTGTGAGTCTTCGGTGTGAAGAAGATTTGCAGCTCATGAACCTTTGCCGATTTTACTCCGGAATGCAAATGTTTCAGATTCAGCTCGGTGAGGAGGGCGAGGGCGCGCTTTTTAATGCTGAAGACCTTTTCTGTTATGGGCTTAAAGTTCTTTTCTGCCGCCTCTATTGCCTTTTTGTGGAATGCCTGTAGCGTTTCACTGTTAGTGAGAAATAAAAGATTGTGGCAAAATATTCAGAAAAATTGTTTAACATTGTTATGCCAACTGTATGTTGAGCTCTGTTTACCTGGGTAATTTCATGCATACTGTTTCATTCTTGATGAAAAAAAAATCACGCTACATATACACGATGTCAATATCAAGACGCTTCAAATCGGAAGAAATGTCTCAAAGAAATCAATCTGATTTTAATATGTTGCAAAGAAACTATTGCTTATTCCTTATACGTAGTTCCATTCTTGATGTAATCAAACATTATTACGCTAAATAAACACAAGTCAATATCAAGCCGAAGCTTCAAAGCGGAATACTGTATTTTATTACTAAAGACCTGTCCTAAAACAAGAATCAAAAACATGTCGATGTGCATGGACATGTCTATGTTCCACCAAATCTCTTCAATTTAAATGCGAAGCGCCCGTGGAATTTTACTGCCTGTGAGAAATAAAAGATTGTGGCTAAGTATTTCGAAATTACGTTAACATTGTTATTCCACTGCGTGTAGAGCTCTGTTTAACTCGCTAATTTCATACATACTGTTTCATTCTTGATGTATTAAAAATATCACGCTACATGAACACAACGTCAATAAAAAGCCCAAGCATCAAAGCGGAAGAATCTATTTTATTACTATAGGACATGTCCTAAAACAACAATCAAAACACGTCGACGTGCATTCACATGTCTGTGTTCAACCAAATCTTTTTATTGAAGCAAAGGTTTTTACCTCTACCCCCTAAGGGTTCTTTTGCGACCGTTAGTGTCACCAGAAAACTCCAGCGAACAAATAAAAGAATTTACTGGCACCGCCGGGAATCGAACCTGGAACTAATAGACTAACAAAGCGAGAGCCCGTGGTCTTGCCGATTTAGCTACGAGCCCACGCGAATACGTGAAGACAGGTGGTGTACTCACCAAGCAAATCTACGGGTTTAACCCCTGCGTTCTCACTGAATGCCACGTGAAAGCGTCACGCGACCACGCACGCCCGTCTAAGGGCCCTGTGCGCACCTTGCTCATGTGCTAAGAGTTACAAAAAATTAAAGGAAGCTCACACCAATGCATGGCATCTCACTTCTAGTACGCCAGTGTGCTAAAGCCTGTGGCCTCCAGTGTTCACGTAAAAAATCACAGCTCCTTGTCGTACGCCCTCACGCCAAATCAAGGAATACATTCAAATACTCCGTGATGGCGAGGCCATCACTCCAAGCCCCAGCATTAAGATCCTGGGCCTACATCTCGAGGCTAACACCAAGAGCGACGTCTCCTTGCAGCGCCTCAAAACCAGCATTAATCAAATCATACACATGATGAGGCGAGTTGCCACCAAGAAGTGAGGCCTAAAGGAATCCGGTACCTTTCGATTAATTGAAGCTTTTGACCTCTCGAGAGTTACTTACGTGAACCAACTGTCTTCTTCTCGACAAGGAAGACATAGAGATGCTTTATATAATGATTAAAAAGGTAGTCGGACAGGCCATTGTCTTCTCATGAGTGCGTCCACACAGAGGCTGCTTAGCATGGGGCTCCACAGCACGGTGGAATAACCGATAGAAGGCCATCTTTCTAACCAGAAGGTCCGACTCAGAACTGCGATGAGTAACCGCATGCCTCACCAGATGGGCTGGGCAGCCCAGAATGTCACTCCGCTTGACATAATCCCAGACTCTTGGCGACTAAAACTAACGATGCTCCCTTTGCTTAGAAATATGAACCCCTCACATCACGAAGGTCACCGAAAAGCACGGGCTGAAGCGCTAAACACCACCCTCGGTGGGGATCATGCAGTTATCTACGCAGACGCCTCCAAACATCAAAGGCAGCAATACGCCAGCATCGTGGCTACCTCCAGAACCAACCTCATTGCGTGTACCTCGCTTAGGACTGAAGAAATGATGGCAGCAGAAGAGGCAACCATCACCTTGGCTCTCGATCAACCAGGGGTTTGGAGGGTAGTCATCGATTCCCAGCAGGCCTACTGGAATTACTAATGTCATTGGGTGTCCTGACCTGCACTGCGCGTGCTAAAAACCACTCCCCAAATGGTTCCATCCAGCTCATCTGGACACCGCTTCAAGCTTCAATGGAGGGCAACAAATACGCCCACCCAACAAGCCTGCACTTTTACCTCCCGTGCATTGTAGATGCACGAGGACAGTCACCCGCTTGTCACGTTCTGGGAGATTACCCAGCATTATCGCCTTCTGAGACAGACCGTACCTTCGCCTTACCGTGACCTTTCCAGAGAACAACAAACTACCCTACGGCTCATACAATCCGGGCTCCTACCCACAGCCTACGCGTCTTCACTTAATGTATCAGATTCGCTACGAAGCTGAATGTAAATTTTGCTCAGAAGTAGGAACACACCGCCCGGTAATCGGGGTGTGCGACTTTAGCCCTGAGCACCCTCCTCTCTTTCCGTAAACTACCCAACAAGAGCAATTGGAGATGCGGCTGTCCAGGCCCTCTCTACCTGCCCAGCTTCAGCGGGTGGACAGAAACCAGGCCGCGCGGACTGCATTTTGGCCCCACAGAAGAAGGAATCACTCCCCAGGGCTGCACTCTGAGCCGTTCAGAAATCTGAACAAAAGTATTTGTTCCTCCTCCTTCTCTGCCGCAAATCTCGTCGCCTCTGTCCGCGGCGCTGAGACAGAAAAAACAGATCGTTTAACACCGGGGTGGAGCTGACTTCAATTTTATAAAAATAGTTTCCACTCTTGTGCTACACCAATACAACTCCACCAAACACCGTTTTTGTTTCATGCATTGATTTAACCTTAACAAGAATATCTCTTTGAAGTAATAAATGGTGTGGTTAAGTGCATTTCACTTTTCTCTGATTTTGCTATTTGTAGAGCGATGTGAGGGAATTTAAGTGCGTCGCCTGGGTAATCGTTAAGGGGGCCGTTTACAGCTTTGCTTACCAACCACATTCACAGGGTGGATTAGCGCGATTTTTAATTTGAATGCGAAGCGCCAGGGGCATTTTACTGCCTGTGAGGAATAAAATATTGTGGCAAAATATTAGGAAATAAAGTAACAGTATTATTGCAACTGTATGTAGAGCTCTGTTTAACTTGCTAATTCCGTACTTACATTCCATTCTTGATGTAATAAAAACATAAACGCAATGTCGATATCATGACGAAGCTTCTAATTAGATTGTATGTATCGAAGAAAATCTGTTTTTATTTTGTTGGAAAGAAACAATTGCCTATTTATATATATGTCGTTTCAAATTTGGTGTAATAAAAATATCACGCTTCATAAACACGTCATTGTGAAGCCGAAACTTCAAAGCGGCAGACTGTGTTTTTTTACTATACGACATGCTCTGAAACAACGATCAAAACCTGTCGATGTGCATGGACATGTCATTGTTAACCCAAATCCTTTTGTTATGAATATGAAGCGTCCATGGCGTTACACTGCCTGTGAGGAATAAAAGATTGCGGCAAAACATTCCGAAATTAGGTTAAAGTTGTTAATCCAACTTTATGTTGAACTCTGTTTACCTTGCTTATTCCATATATACTGTTCCATTCCTGATGTATTAAAAATATCACGCTCTATAAACACAATGTCAATAATAGGATCAAGCTTCAAAGCGGAAGAAACATTTCCAAGAAATCAATCTGTTTTTATTTCGTTGCACAGAAACAATTGCTTATTCCATATATGTAGTTCAATTCTCATGTGATAAAAAATATCACGCTACATAAACACAACATCAATATCAGGCCCAAGCTTCGAAGCGGAAAACTGTATTTTAATACTAAAGGACATGGTCTGAAACAACGATCAAATCATGTCGATGTGCATGGACATGTATGTGTTCACCCAAATCTCTTCAATTTGAACGCAAAGCACCTGTGGCATTTTACAGCCTCTGAAGAATAAAAGATTGTGGCAAAATATTCTGAAATTAGAGTAACAGTGTTGTGCCAACTGTATGTAGAGCTCTGTTAACCTTTGTAATTCCAAACATACTGTTCCAATTTTGATGTAATAAAAAAATCGCGGTATGTGCACACAATGTCCATATTAAGACAAAACTTCAAAGCGTAAGACTATATTTTATTACTATAGGACATGCTCTGAAACAACGATCAAAACAAGTCGATGTAAATTGACATGTCTGGGTTCAACCAATGCGCTTCAATTTGAATGCGAAGCGGCCATGGCAATTCACTGCCTGTGACGAATAAAAGATTGTGGCAAAATATTCCGAAATTTGGTTAACAGTGTTCTAACTGTATGTAAAGCTCTGTTTACCGTGTTACTTCCATACATACTTTTCAATTCTTGATGTATTAAAAATATCACACTAGGTAAACACAATGTCAATATGAAGTTGAAGCTTCAAAGTTGAACATAGGTTTCCAAGAAATCAATCGGTTTTTCTTTCGTTGCACCGAGGCAATTGCTTATTCCACATACGTCGTTCCATTCTTGATGTAATCAAACATTATTACGCTACATAAACACAAGTCAATATCAATCCGAAGCTTCAAAGCGGAATACTGTATTTTATTACCAAAGACCTGTCCTAAAACAAGAATGAAAACATGTCTACGTGCATTGACATGTCTGTGTTCAACCACACCTCTTTAATTTGAATGCGAAGCGCCAGGGCATTTCACTGCCTGTGAGGAATAAAATATTGTGGCAAAATATTAGGAAATTAAGTTAACAGTTTTATTGCAACTGTATGTAGAGCTCTGCTTAACTTGCTAATTCCGTAGTTACGTTCCATTCTTGATGTAATAAAAATATCGCGCTACATAAACGCAATGTCTATATCAAGACGGAGCTTCTAATCGGATTATATTGCCGCGAACCATACATTGGGCTTGTTTATTTGTGTTTTGCTTTTACCGCCCGGCTGCGCCGGTCTCTGTTATCTCTACGCCAAGGGAAGCGCGTGTTTAATTCTTTCTTTCTGTGCGCATGTGTTATCTGTTGTGATAGGGAGAGCATTCCGATCTAACCTGAACAGCCCAGAATAATCTTCTTGGATATACTATGTTCTCGATGCGAATCGACGTTCGAGAACCACGCGCGCCAAAAGATAAAAAGCCTGCAGTGCGGACGCCGGGGCATTCGATTCGACTACACTCGCCTGTGCAAGTCACTTTGTTGACCGCTGCTTCACCGCCTCTGTATTCTTTTGAGTTGTTAGGGGAGCACAAGTTCGCTCCAATAAACGTGTTTCTCATTCAAGACAACTGCATCATCCTTGTCTTCGCGACAATATGTATCGAAGAAAATCTGTTTTTATTTTGTTGGAAAGAAACAACTGCTTATTATATATATGTCGTTCTAAATTTGGTGTAATAAAAATATCACGCTACATAAACACGTCAATATCAAGCCGAAACTTCAAAGCGGCAGGCTGTAGTTTTTTACTATACGACATGCTCTAAAACAACGATGAAAACATGTCGATGTGTATCGACATGTCTGTGTTAACCCAAACCGTTTTGTTATGAATGTGAAGCAAAAGTGGCATTTTACTGCCTGTGAGGAATAAAGGATTGTGGCAAAATATTCGAAAATTAGAGTAACAGTGTTGTGCCAACTGTACGTAGAGCTCTGTTAACCTTTGTAAGTCCAAACATACTGTTCAATTTTAGTGTAATAAAAAAATCGCGGTATGTTCACACAATGTCCATATCAAGACGAAACTTCAAAGCGGAATACTATATTTTATTACTATAGGACATGCTCTGAAAGAACGATCAAAACAAGTCGATGTTCATTGATATGTCTGGGTTCAACCAAATCTCTTCAATTTAAATGCGAAGCGGCCATGGCAATTCACTGCCTGTGAGGAATAAAAGATTGCGGCAAAATATTCCGAAATTTGGTTAACAGTGTTTAACTTTATGTAACGCTCTGTTTACCTTACTACTTCCATACATACTTTTCAATTCATGGTGTATTAAAAATATCACCCTACGTAAACACAATGTCAATATGAACTTGAAACTTCAAAGTTGAAGAAATGTTTTGAAGAAATCAATTGGTTTTTCTTTCGTTGCACCGAGACAATTGCTTATTCCACATACGTCGTTCCATTCTTGATGTAATCAAAAAATAATACGCTACATAAACACAAGTCAATATCAAGCGTAAGCTTCAATGCGGAAGACTATGTATTTTAATACTATAAGGCCTCTCCTAAAACAAGAATCAAAACATGTCGATGTGCATGAGCATGTCTGTGTTCAACCAAATCTCTTCAATTTTATTTCCAAACGCCCGTGGCATTTCACTGCTTGTGAGTAATAAAAGATTTTGGCAAAGTATTTCGAAATTAGGTTAAAATTGTTATTCCACTGTGTGTAGAGCTCTTTTTACCTTGTCAATTTTATACATAGTGTTTCATTCTTGATGTATTAAAAAATATCACTCTACATATACACAACGTCAATATCTTGCCGAAGCTTCAAAGCGGAAGTCTCTATTTTCTTAGTATAGGACATGTCCTAAAACAAAAATCAAAACATGTCGATGTGCTTGACGTGTCTACGTGTCTGTGCCTAACAAATACCTTTATTTTGAATGCGAAGCACCCTTGGCGGCGTAGTGCCTGTAAGAAATAGACGATAGTGGCAAAGTATTCGGGAATGAAGTGAACATTGTAATTCCACTGTGTGTAGAGCTCGGTTTACCTTGCTAATGTCATACATGCTGTTCCAATTTTGATGTCATCAAAACATCACACTGCATAAACACCTTGTAAGTATCATTACAAAACTTCAAATCAGAATATATGTTTCCAAGAAATCAATGTTTTTTATTTTGTTGAAAATAAAAAATTGCTTATTCTATTTATGTAGTTCCATTCTTGATGTATTAAAAATATACGCTACATAAACACAACATCATTATCAAGCTAAAGCTTCAAAGCGAAAGGCTATTATTTACAATAGGACATGCCCTTAAACAATGATAACAACATGTCGATGTGCATTGACATGTTTGTGTTCCACTAAATCTCTTCAATTTGAATGCGAAGTGCCCGTGGCATTTACCTGCCTGTGAAAAATAAAAGATTGTGGCCAAATATTCCGAAAATAGTTTAACAGTGTTGTACCAACTGTATGTAGATCTCTGTGTACCTTGCTTATTCCATACATACTGCTTCATTCTTCACGTAATAAAAATATCATGCTACATAAAGACAATGTCAATAGCAAGACACAGTTTCAAAGCGCAAGAAATATTTCCAAGAAATTATTCTTTTTTTAATTTGATGCACAGAAACTACTGCCTATTCTGTAAGTGTTATTCCATTCTTGATGTAATAAAAAAATCACCCAACCTAAACACAACGCCACTATCAAGCCGAACCTTCAAAGTAGAAGACTGTGTTTTAAACTATAGGATATTCTTCGAAACAACGATCAAAACATGTCAATATGCATCGACCTGTCTGTGTTTACCCAAATATCTTCAATTTTGAACACAAAGCGCCTGCGGTGTTTCACAGCTTGTGAGGAAAAAGAGATTGTGGCAAAATATTCAGAAATTAGGTTAACATTGTTATGCCATTTGTATGTAGAGCTCTGTTTACCTTGATAATTTCATACATACTGTTCCATTCTTGATGTAATAAAAATATCACGTATATAAACACAATGTCAATATCAAGACGCTTCAAATCGAAAGAAATATTTCCAAGAAATAATTTTTTTGTTTTTCGTTGCGCAGAAACAACTGCTTATTCTATATATGTCCTTCCATTCCTGATGTAATAAAAATATCACCCTACACAAACACAATGTCAATATCAAGCCGAAGCTTCAATGCAGAATACTCTATATTAGACTATAGGGCATGCTCTGAAACAACAATCAAAACATTTTGATTTGCATGGTCATGTCTGTGTTCACCCAAATATCTTCAATTTGAATGCGAAGCGCCTGTAGCGTATCCCGCCCTGTGAGGAAGAAAAGATTGTGGCAAAATATTTCGAATTAAGGTTAACATTGTTAAACCAACTTTTTGTAGAGCTCGGTTTACTTTTCTAATTCCATACATACTGTTTCATTTTTAAGGTAATAAAAATATCACGCTACATAAACACAACGTCAATATCCAGCCGAAGCTTCAAAGCAGAACACTCTATATTATTAGCTAATATTAATCATATTAGCTAATAATAATATACTTTTTGGTATATTATTGGCTACATCGCTTGTAGTTTTATGTGATTGGCTTGTCTGCAAGATGTGCAAGAAAGCAAAAAAGCAAGAAGAACGTTTGAAGGCCGACAGGGAAAATCAACCGCGCCGCAGAAAGGACTGGTTTCGAGATCGTTTGTAGAGTAAGTCCAAGAATCGCAGCCATTTAGGAGGGCGTTCGGAATCCTTCCCTCGACTGCCATTGCTTGAGACACAGGGGCTCCACAGCAAGGAACCCCAGGACAGTGGTTGCGGCACCCAGGTTAAGCCAAAGTCTGCTGGATCAAAGGTGGGTTGGGTAGATAAGGTCTTCCAGGATGCTAATGCAGAAATGATTATTGTTCTTAAAGAGCAAAACGGAATTCTACAAGAGCAAAATGCGGAATTACGCGGACAACTTGATGAGATTAAAACTCAACTAGCAAGCAAACCCGAGCTTGAACCGACAACACCCCGGGCAAATAGCCCTCCACCCTTAAAGAAGAAGAGGGCGAAGGAAACAGCAGACGGGGAAAATCACGGGGCGAGAATTGCAGCGCTGGAGGCTGAAACACACTCGCTAAACGGAATGCTTCAGACGGTACTTGAGCAGCTGAAACAAGTAGGCAATGTTATTGAGCAGATGAGGGTGAATTTGCCTTTAGGGACAAGCAGATACAATGGCTTTACGAAGAGGCTCATAAACACAAACAAGATGGCTCTGCACCACTGTAACAACACGGTTTGGCAGTGGAACTGTAGGGGTTTCTCAAGTAAACGGGTGGTTCTACAGTCTTTTTTGACCAATGGCGATCGACCGGAAGCATTGCGGTCCAGGAGTGCGGGAAAATGCTAAATTAGCGGGTTACAAATCCTTTTGGGGGTCTACTAACGGCACCCAAGTGACAACCTTTGTAAATAGAAACATTGCACCTCTTAATCATGAGACAGGGAATGCACAGATCGTTCATGTTTTGGTAGAACTCATACCTCGCAAGCGCAAAGACAAGAATCTTTTCATCCTAAACGTGTATAGTTCACCCAAACAGCATAAATGTGACTTTGGCGATCTTTTTACGAAAACCAAGGTTATTACAAAAAGCAGTCTGCTTTTGATAATGGGTGATTTTAATGCACACCATCCGGCATGGGGTTATAAATTCACGCAGGTTAAGGGCTGAAATCTATGAAATACAATTCAACAACATGGACTGATCCTCATTACAGACCCGAAGAAGCCGATGAGGAAGGGAAATAGCGTATCTGCAGACACGACACCCGATCTAACCTTGGTCGGTAATGGCGTCAAGGCCACGTGGTGCAACACCGGGGAAGACCTAGGTAGCGATCATAGGATTCTAGAGGTCATAGCTGAGAATGGCCCACCGGTGCTCAGTAAGAGGTGAGTTAAGGCCATAAATTGGAATACATTTAAAAGAATAAGGACAGGACAAGACCCGATAAATAATATTAACGATTGGAGTAAGGGGGTTATTCAATCTGTCCAGGACGCCACCGAAGAGATTAAACTTGAAGATGATCAGGCCGATGTTAATAGCCATCTTGTGAGTTTATGGGAAAAAAGAAAGAGTTGGAGCAAAAGATCAGCAAGAAAAGAGGACACCGAGATCTCCGAAAGAAACTTGCTGCATTAAACAAAAAAATCGAAGAGCATGCTTTAGAACTCACGAAGCAAAATTGGGGTAATATTTGTGATCAAATGGATATGGAAATCAGCAGTGCCAGGACATGGCGGCTACTCCGACATCTATTAGATCCAGAGAACCAAGTCGGAGGCTCGACAGCAGCTTGTGTATAAATATGAAGGTCCGACGAAGAAACTGTTAACGGAGGTTAGAGATCGATACCTCAGTTGTACTGGTGTTGAGAGTCTCCCTGAGTACGCGGGCTCGAAAAACTCGGACTTGGGCAGTCCCATCACGGTCGCGGAAGTGAGGGCTGAAATCAACCGCCTCGGAACCAAAACGGCGACCGGGCCGGATAAAATCAGCAACAGGATGCTCAGGAATCTGGACGACTGTTCCATTAGTATTCTAACAACGTATATGAAAAATGATGGGAAAAGGGAGAGATACCGCAAGAGTGGAAATCCGCGAACTTGATCTTGATTCCGAAGCCAGGGAAGAAGCTAAGCTTTGAGCACCTCCGACCAATTTACATCACATCTTGTGTTGGAAAATTGATGGAGCACGTAATCCGAGCTATAATTAATAGATTCATGGAAGATTAAAACCTGTATCCTGATACTATGATAGGCTTCAGATCATACCTGTCGGTATGCGATGCCTTGCTGCAGCTGAAAGAGCAGGTTATCAACTGAAAGACTGTGGATGCTAGGGAAATTGTGGGCCTGGACGTCTCTAAAGCGTTTGATAATGTAAAACACACAGCAATACTCGAGAACCTTAGCATGCTAAACATAGGCGTGAAGACGTATAACTACGCAAGGGATTTTCTCTCCAATCGGACTGCAACCATCTGCTTGGGAGGAGAGTAGCTCAAAAATAAATTTTGATATAGAGGGTACGTCTTCTCTCCGACCTTGTTTAATGTAGCGATGATCGGGCTTCCAGGGAGGCTGGACGAAATAACAAACCTGAATTACACTATATATGAGGACGACTTGACGCTGTGGGCGAACAGGGGAAGTGACGGCCAAATTGAAAGTACACTTCAGAAGGATATAGATACAATAGAAAAATATCTTGAGCTGATCGGGTTGCAATGCTCGGCCTAAAAATCAGAGGCTCTTTTTCTACCATCTCCAAAGAAGAAAAGGAACAGTCCCCCTTTCAAGAGCTACGACATTGCTTTACGAGTGAATGGAAATGCCATTCCGACCGTAGACAGTATTAGATTCCTAGGGCTACGCATACAAACAAATGGCAAAAACACTGAAACTATCAGGAGACTTTAGGCGAGTACCAGCCAAACGTACCGGTTACTTTAGCGCATTTCTAACAAGCATGTGGGGATGAGGGAGGCCAATCTCTTAAGAATGGTTCAGGCTTTCGTCATAAATCATGTAATATTCGTTGCACCCTATCTCAAACTTTGTAAAACAAAGAAAGATAAAATTGAAATCATACTCAGGAAAGGGGTCAAAACCCCACTAGGTCTTCCTCCGAAAAACCCGACGGTAAAGCTTCTAAGAATAGGTGTATCAAACACTCTCGATGAGCTTATAGAAGCCGCCAGGGTGTCTCAGCATGAAAGTCTTTTGAGAAGTAAAACTGGAAGAAACATCTTGGAGCGCCTGGGATTCGAACCGTCTCAGTGTTCCAAGCAGACTGATATCGTACCTAGACCAACTATGAATACATTCATGATTATCCCGCTGCCTAAAAACATGCACCCGGTATTTCACAAAGGCAGACAAAAAAATAGGGCTATCGCCTTGCAGGCCAATTTGAAGGGAGGTCTGATGTACTGTACACGGACGCAGCCGCATACGACAATAACAAGACCGCACACACAGCGGTAGTAGTTCGTGAGAGTGGAGACCCGGTCTCGTGCTGCACCGTCAAAAATACAAATGCAACTGAGGCAGAGAGGGTTGCTATTGCTCTAGCAATGGCACAAACCGGTACAAAGGTGGTTGTTAGTGACTCTAGGGCAGCCTTTAAAACTTATGATATGGGAAGGCTCTCTGCTGCAGCCACCAAAATTCTCAGAGAAGGTCAAGTATCAGCAGATGAAATTTCACTGATATGTTGCCCGGCCCACCAGGGTCTGCGGGGGAACGAGAAGGCGCATGCGACCGCCCGAGGCCTCACTTACCGGTCGATCGCAGCTGACTCACCGCCTCAACGCGAGGAACAAATTTCTTAAATAGGCACATGGTATTCAGAAAGGACAGGGTTGGCTGTACTCACTCTTGAGGAGGTGTGGCCATTATCACCCGGAAATCATTAGCATGCCACACTCTCTCTTTAAACACTGTCTTCGAAGCTTTAGCGATCCGTACAATACTTTTTATAGGTTGATAACATTATGCTCCATTAATATCTCTCCTGATTTTGACCTTCTGAGGTCTAATTTTGAGGCACTGGTTGACCAGCTGCCCGAACCATATTTACTAACGGGCGAGATTATTGCGCACAGCTCATTTTGGGGCTCCTCCAGAACGGATGCCCAAGATCGCCTGATAGAGAGGTTTCTTACATCCTCCGGAGCATGCCTTTTTAACAAAAAACAACTATATACCATAACTTAGGACACAATAAATACTCGCATCTTGACTTTGCTAATGTTTCTGCAGTTTTCTTTCCATGTCTTGAGTGGTGTGTGAGGACGAATCCATATGGTAGTGACCATTTCCCCACTTCATTAACGTATATAGCTATAGGCTCGAGCAGTTCATCTTCCTATAAAAGGTTTAATGAATGAAAAGCAAACTGGAGCACATTCACACAACTATCGCAACTACACCACACATCCCTAAACCACCTACACGTAGAGGAAGCCGCCAAACTCATCACGGCGCACATCCTCGACGCCGCCGAGAAGTCCATTCTCTAGGCCTCCGGTGCGTCCCGCACCCCAAGGAGGCCTTTGTAGAACGAGGACTGCAGGCGGCCGCGAGAGGCCCAGAACAAGGCGTCGGGTGTCCTTCGCCGGTACTCCACGTCAGATAACCTCATTTCTTTTAAACGGGCAAAGGCTTTTGGGAAGCGAGTGCGTCGTGAGGTGAAAAGGGAGAGTTGGCGCACCTTCTTTACTTTCATCAACTCATACACTGACACACACAAAGTCTGGACATGAATAAGCAAACTAAAAGGACAACAGACGCACAGCCTTCCCCTGGTTAGTACAACAGGGGACACACTGGAAGACCAGGCTAACACACTCGCACAACACTTCCAATACGTGTCCAGTTCAGCGCACTACACCAACACTTTCATGAAACACAAAACATCTCTAGAAAAGAAGTCCCTGCTTGATAACAATAAGGCGGATACTTCCTACAATTGTCCTTTTTCAATTCATGAGCTGAAGGCTGCTCTGAGCACATGTAAGCCTTCAGCCCCTGGTGCAGACAAATTGACATACACCATGATACAAAATCTACACCCAGACACTCTTGAAACACTACTACATCTATACAACAACATATGGCTTTCGGGGCACATTCCTCGCTCTTGGAGGGAGGCCATAGTAGTGGCTTTCTGGAAGGAAGGAAAGGACCCTTTTTGTCCAGTTAGCTATCGGCCAATCGCCCTTACAAGCTGCCTGTGCAAGCTCCTCCAGAAGATGACAAACAGGAGACTTGTGTACTTTCTTGAGTACAACGGTCTTCTCGAGGGCTGCCAGGCAATCTTCAAGGCGGGGCGATCTACAAATGACCAACTTGTCGAACTTGAAAATTACATGAATGACGCTTTTATTTGCAAACAGTTTTGCGAAACGGTGTTTTTTGACCTTGAGAAGGCCTATGATACCGCTTGGCGTTACGTGACCTTCAGTGACCTTAAGTCTTTTGGTGTTTCGCGCCATATGCTCAACGCCCTTGCTAGTTATTTGTCCGAAAGAACATTTAGCGTGGGAGTAGGTAGCGCACTCTGAAGAGTTCATGTGCAAGAAAACGGCGTTCCGCAAGGTGGAGTTCTAAGCGGCACTCTGTTCATAGTTAAGATGAACTTCCTTGGGAAGGCATTGCCACCTACAATTTGTTATTCATATGTACGCAGACGACGTCCAGGTATCTTTTAAATCTTGCAATATGGCCATCTGTGAGCATCAAGTTTACCTCGGTGTCAAAAAACTTGCCAGCTGGGCAGACAAGAACGGTTTTAAACTTAACCCAGAAAAAAGCCCCTGTGTTGTCTTCTCCAGGAAGTGTGGGATCCATCCGGACCCAGACATTCCCGTAATGGCGTATCGATTCCTGTGAGGAAGGAACACAAGTTTTGAGGTGTGGCGTGGATGAAAAGCTTACGTTCATCTCTCACATTAAACGATTGAAACAAAACTGTCTTAAGGCTCTCACGATTCTTAAAATCTTGTTCCACCAGTCCTATGCAACGGAGAAGCAACTCCTCTTACGTATTTTCACAAGCCTTGTGGGGTCTAGATTGGACTATGGGAGTGTTTTGTATGGGTCAGCCATTAAAACAGCACTCAAAATGCTCGACCCAGTGCTTTACTTTAGACTTCGCCTCTCTTGTGGCGCAATCCGTACGAGCCCTGTACAGTCTGTACGCCGAGTGTGACAAATAGTGCTAATCACACCAGCGAACCTAGGTTGACTTGTTATATTCCTCTCAACTTTCATGAATGGACAACCATCCATTTAAACCGGTTTTTATTGATACATCCACATCACAGCTCTTTTTAAATCGCCCATCCATTCCTGTTCCCTTCTCCAAGAGAGTGAGGGACGAGGTCACTATACATTAGGTCTCCCTTTCAGACACATTTAAGTCATCTCTCACTGATCTTGTAGCACCATGGCATCTACGTCCGGCTGCATGTAACTTGTCTTTCTTAAAATACAATAAATCAGGACACCAAGAATTGGGATTTTGCAGCACTTCATTTATGTGCAGGACAGATACAGTGCTGCAGAGTTTTTCAGCGATGTGTTTAAACGTTCACTGCAGTCCCTTGTGCTGCACATGGACCCAATTTTGAAGCTTCTAGAACCATGAATGTAAAGACAAGTATAGTTCCGGCAGAGGCATATGTCATTTTTGTGGTTATAAATCACTTAGCTAAATATCATATTTCTAAATCCATGATCTCTACAGATTCGCTGAGCGTCGTTCGTGCATTGTCATTGGGAAAGTCATCGAAAAAACCATGTCGTTAATCTTGTCCTCAAATCATTTATGCTAGCTTATTCGTGAAACATTGGGGTGACTGTGTGTTGGGTGCCAGGCCACTGTGGCATTGCCGGAAACGAACTGGCCGATGAAGTGGCTGCCAGTGCTGCACTCCGAAACACAGTAGACTTACCAAGAGTACCTTACACAGACCTCAAGCCTCACATAAGACAGCAACTCCGTAAAACTTGGCAAGCGGACTGGAGCGAACAGTCATACAACAAACTACACGTAATAAAACCATACTTGGGACAATACGCCACTGACTCACACAACAGGCACATTTAGGTTACCCAGCAAACCACGTTACGTCGAGCAGATATCCAGGAGACGTAAGCAATCGACATTGCAGATGTCCAGGAGACGTACCGTTGGGGTAGAAGTACATATATTCATAGTTGCTACAGCTGCAAAAAACTTATCCAAATCACATAAAGGATAACGTACAAAAGACGTCTCATGGTACTTTTATATGCTGTTTTCGGGACGTCACCTCAGTGGTACGCCTTATGGATATTGTAGTGGTACGCATGCAAGAGATATATGAACGTCTGTTCTACATTGGTTTTTTGTGTTTGGCACAAGCATTATTTTTGTTATATTCATGACTTTTGTACGTTAGTATAATATTGTTGAAATGAACCTGTATACCTAAAATTTACATTCTTTATACATTTGGAAGCTTGGTCAGCTCTCTTTTCAAGGTTGGCTCCGTGTTATGAGCATTTATACTTCAAATACTTGTCTTACTAGCTATTCAGCACTGTTTTCTGTTACTTGTCACCTGGTGTCTAGAATATTGTGTTTTCACTTATAAAGTGCTTCATACTACTTGAAGTCTCATATGTGAAGTGCCAAGCTGACCAAACACTCTCGCAGAAGCACACGAAGCACACCTCTGAACAAGAAATGTCGCTTCGAAACCAAGAGGCAGTAAGTAACACAAACTAGTCCTGATCAGCACAAGCGCCCTGGACACCAAGGCAACCGCAGTAGCGTCATCGAATTGTACCATGCAGCACAACTGTACAGGCCTTCTGCAAATAAATTATCACAGAAATAATTCAAAAATTAAACTTATTAAAATGACAGTCTCCCATCCTATCTGTAAGTACCTGCAGCCGGGTGGTAAGAACGCTTTCAAAGTTCACATTAAACACAAAAGAGTTCAGGTAAAACAGTTTATATTGACTTCCAAATTCTGTAACATGCTTTCGCAACACAACCACTTTAATTTTTATTCCTCTCTGCCCTGGCTCACAGGGTACACCTTGTGCAGTTTACAAGAATAACACAAATATTCATTACTAAAAATAAGTCACACACAGAAAAAAGGTTGACAAAAAATAGGAAGAAAAGCAAACATGTAAACCCAGGGTAGAAGGACAAGATAGTTATGCCACTTGAAATATCGCGCATTAAAATAATTGGGTGAAAAACAACGCAAGAAAAGTGTGAAACAAAGAAATGTTTGAATTGTGGTTATAAAAACACAGCAAATTTACGAAACTAAATAGTTCAGATGTAGTGAAACGTTTGTGGAAGAATAAAACAAAAGCACCCAGAAAACACAGATGTGGTGTTGAGTGGTGGCTTTGAGTGCCATACAAATTTAGGCCACTTTAAACAAACCAACATCTAGAGAAATGGTTATGATGTATAGAAAAGGTGTGTATAAAGAAATGACTGTACGGCGGTTACTGGAGCAGTAGAAAATTACGTGATGAAATGATTCACATCAAGTAAAATGGCAAGACAACAATAAAACAACCAAAAAACTTTACAAAAAATATTGAATTCTGGTTAGCAATACCATACAAAGTTACACTATTTCAATATTTAACATAAAGTGATATAATTTTGGAACAAAAGAAAAAATGGGGAACATGGAAATTATTGAATAATAGTTACAAGAAGAGGGATTTACACGACTACGTGATTCACATTAAGTGATACGCTGAAAGAACAATAACACAAAATAAAAACGCACGGTAGCACGGAAATGAATCAATGGTGGTTCCATGGTGCATGCCTCCATCATAAGTTATGGTAGGGATGCTTGAACAGTTTGCGTTCTAAGTTGTGGTGACAGACACTGCCGAAATAGTACTGGATTGTTTGGAAAGTGAGTAAAAATTTTATGGTCCAAAGGCTCAAAGAAATTTAATACCGCTTCTAGCAATAAAAACTAAGTAGCCGCAGGTTGTCGACAAAGCTGATATTTGCGCAGGATGTGAGTGACAATAAAAATCTGGGCCCTATGCATTGTCTTGTGAAAGAATTTGATGTCTGTAACTACACGAAGATATATAGTTACACACAATGCAAGATGCCACTCGCAGGTGGAAAAAAGCGTGTTCCCTGTACCCCAAAGCAGGAGAAGTCCTGCGCAAAGTTGACCGTCAACACTAGCTTGAACAGGCGACTTCTGCAGACCGTGGCCGTAGCACCTCCCTTGCAAGCCAGTTCATCAATCTAGGCATGGGTACAGGAAAATCTGTGTTGTTAATACAGCGTTTTAAGACTGGTATAATACAGAATGGCCGCCTACCATTGTCCCTGAAAAAGACAGTGTTTGACAGCTGCATCCTACCAGTACTCGCCTAGGGGGCAGAAACTTCCAGGCTCACTAAAAGGGTATAACCCAAATTAGGACGACTTATTAGGCAATATAACGCTAGAAGATGGGTGGACCATTAAGGGACAGAAAGAGAGCGGAGTGGATATAATGTAATGTCAGCATTGGCACTACTAAGACGACCTGAACACTAACTATGACAGCTAATGGGAGGTACCACTATATATAAGAACTATATTTTGTGAGTGGGGACCTTGAGGACATTTTATGTCAGCTACAAGTCCCATCTGAACTTGAAAAATATTTTTTGTGTCTATCGTAACCGCTTGGTGGATTGAAGTGAAAATTTATACACGGATGAAGCCATGTCCACAAAATCTGGCAAAAGGAAACATGCACAAACCCGGACATTGTCACTGCCATGGGCGTATACTTCCTGCAGCAGAACGACGAGGTGGGCTAATTGGTATACATGCATAACTAAAACTTCAAAAAGCACATCTCTGAAAAACTCGTCATTTTGTCCTGTTCGCTTTTCGTGTTAGGCGTACATTTTTAGTTGAAGTATACGTTGTACAGCAGGAAGCATGGAAGTAGCGCAAGAAATTTTTACAGCTCAATCACATTCACCCATAGTCTAAGTTGCACCAGTCAGCAGCCTCCAACATGTAAGTTATTAGCAAACGACAGGCCAGACACCAGAATCATACTCTGCCCTAAAACTGCGAAATCCCAAATGCTGTGTTACTCTGATCACCAAGGTGTGTTACACACAAAATTTATTAGGCTGAAAATTCCATAAGTGACAGAAAGTTAACAGCCATTTTTAAATATTTTTACTAGGTTTTAGAAGGGTAATTTACGTTTGCGATGCTGCAGTTAGAGTAGGAAGCACAACCAGCGTGCTCAAACTACTATACCAGTTACGACATGCGTGAAGGTCTGACGTTGCAAATAAATTCGTTGTGCATAAACGTTGTTGATTCCAACTTTTCTCGACCAAACTGAGCATTCGAAAAGATTGAACACTCAATCGAAACGCGAACAAAGCATCCAAACGGCATTTTATTCTAATGCTGTTATCACGGAATTCACTCGATTTATTATTTTATTTTATTGCTACACGCACGGCTATAATTCAATTTATTGTGCACGTTTTTTAACCGAAAACTATTATGATGGAAAAAACGGTATCTGCTGAAAAGAAAGAAAAACCGATATCACGCTAAAACTACAGGATGTGCGTGTAAGGAATACACGCCTATATTCGCACACGCACTTATATTCGCACTCTCTAGCTTCCCTTATTTCATTTCATATCAAAACATTCGCCTAGCAAAACAGGACAGAGCACAAACACTTCACCAAATACAGGGCTAGAAATCGCGGGAGAATTGATTCTGCTTACAAACGCAGCAGCCAGGTACAAAGGTCTACCGACAAATCTCCGCAACGGACAAAACGAGTCCCTCAAATCGTTAAGGCTAACCGATTACGCGTACCGAAGTTCGAGAGCAACTCTGCTACTTTAAATACTTATGATAAGAAAACAAGGTTCACTAGTACTCACTTACCTCCACTACTTGGCACTATTTCTACGTCCGTAGATAAATCCATGGTAGTCAAATCACCGAAATAACAAAAGTTGAAGGCGTGCACACACGTGCCGTCACCGGCCTGTAGCACGCGTATGGATACGGAGTGCAGTTATACAACTCTCGGATGATCGGACTCGCCGCGCAGCGACTTCCTGTCTGGTGTTCGTCTAGGGGAATAAGTAGTCCCTGAGAGACACCCACCTTGATAAAAACGCGTTGCGAAATAGATTCCCAAGTTATTGGTAATTACAGATATTCGTTGGCAATTATATCCAAGGAAAGCTTGAGCGTGGGTATTTTTTTAAGAAAACCGTAATTGTACCGACAATCTAGATTACGGCATTTAAGGCAATTTCAGGGTCTTCGGGGGAAATACAGCTGCCGTGGTGTTGTGGGCGCCGTTATTTTACGGTTTATTTTGAGGCCGCAACCACTTGCAGCGTATTTTGCGCGCTTTCGCGCGTCGACATCGGCCTGCGTTGATGGCGTCGGCAAAATGCACGGCGACGTGAGCTGACGCGGCAGGAGGAGATGGAGGAGAAAACTTTATTGAACAGGTAGATCGAGCTTCGAAGTAGGCGGTGTCCTCAGTCCAGGACTCCATGGGGTGCGGCCTGCCGTTTTCGCCCTTTCAGCGAGCCATAGCTGCTTACTTAGGTCCGAGCGTGCAAGTTCACTCTCCCACTGCTCCTATGTAGCTACGCCGATGTCTATGCTGCTCGCCAGATATCAGCGACAGACATCGGTGCCAAAAAGCATCTGAAAGCAGGCGACATCGTCCGGATTACATGCGATCTCCTGGTTTGGGGTCATTACGTTCACAGAAAACGATTGATTGATTGATTGATTGTGGGGTTTAACGCGCCGACGCAACGCAGGCGATGAGGCGCTCCGTAGTGGAGGGCTCCGGATTAATTTTGACCACCTGGGGATCTTTATCGTGCGCCGAAATCTCGTACACACGGGCGTTTTTGCTTTTCGCCTCCATCAGAAAAGCGGCCGCCGCGTGTTCACAGAAAACAATCATTTTTTTAACGAGCGGTAATTTGGTACCTTGAGGCAAATAACAAGCTATTTCTGTTCGAAAGTGTGCATTCCTCCGTGGCTAGCTTGGCTTTAATTGGGGAGATCCTGGGTTTGGGAGAGTTTTTGCGAGTTCCATACGGGAGCTCTGGTTACATTTGCTTGTAGTGTTAGCATGATGGGCTTGTCTGCAAGATCGGTGCGTAACGAACAAAGCTTATCAACGCCAGAAATCTAGCGGTGCATTCAATTTCATTCGCGGCTACCGTAGATTGCGTAGGGGGAACGATGAAGCGCGATAGCTTTTCTTGGTCTAAATAAGGGAGCTTTGGTTACATCCCTTGCAGTATTAGCAAAAATTGATCTCGCCTCCAAGATCGGTGCGGAAGAAAGAAGCCTTAGAACTGCCGAAATTTGTCAAATACGAGCAAAACGACTCCTATTCGCTGGCAGCCTCTGTTAGGGTAGCGAATTCTTGGGTCCACGCATTGTTTTCCGGCGTGGTTGAGTGGATTGGAGCTTAGGTGCTAGTGTTGTGTTTTGAAAGTCTATATTTCGAATATTGGCAAAACATCACGAATTTTTTTAGTTTTTTTTTTTGCAATGAGGGTGTAATGAACTTTTTTTTAAGGCAACAAAAGGCAGAGTACCTTGCCGTTTAAGTTACGTTTGGGGGTGACCTCAGTATCAAGGAAGCCCCAAAATTTGCTTTGCTCACACTTTGAATTCATGAAGCTGCAGTCGGTACGTAACATCAAGGTTAAATCAAGTAGCAAGAAAAAGTTGTGCTAATTGCGTCTTTCATCATCCTATCTTATTTTGTTCAGATTTGACAGCAATGACCCTTGCCTCCCGCCCCCCTCCAAAAAAAACCTTAAAAGGCTCGTTGGCCTCTTTCCGGGAGGTTTGGTATTGGGCTATGTTTTGAATGTCAAAGGTTCAAAGCAATAGTGGTGGATTACAATACTTGCACAAAGCCCCTCGGTACAAAACCCTTACAAAACACATACAATACAGTACGCCGGCGGAGAGATTGGAAATAAAGTATAGCAGATATAGCTCAAATAAATGTAACTGCGATAGACATGTCCAAAGTAAAAACGGACATACCCGCAACGTCTGAACAACGTCAGCAAAATATGTCTAAATAACGTTCCCCAATAGAAGCAGCAGCAACATCGAGAGTACGTCTTTTGCAAAGTTGAAAGAACGTCCGACATTAAGGTACCAGAAACGTTATGTCAACATCCAAAAATGTTTATTAAAATATTGGACGTTGTACGGATGTCTAATAGAGATACTGCCGGTACATAAACGTTAGGATTTTTTGGGACGTCGCAGAGATGTTAGTGGTTTGCTGGGTACCTTAGCTAGGTTACGGATAGGCCATACGCATGTAACACACTCGCACCTGCTCACGGGTCTCCAAGACTCTTGTGTAGCAGGTGTAGGGGAGGGCCTATCCGTGATACACATCCTCATTCAATGCAAGGCACTCGACATTGCATGACGCCAACACTTCAGAGAACTTTACAGACAAGATGTTCCATTACATCCCTCATACTTTTTAGGAAACGATGCCATGTTTTCTGTCCAGCGCACCTTCAAGTTTCTTTCAGAAGTTCAATTCTTACAGCTCATTTCATACCACCCATAGTTTCACCCATGGTCTCATACACCAGACACCTTCGCTTTTTTTTAAACAACTCTTGGTCTTCATCCTGGCCCTTTACACCAGCCGTGCTCATAGTCTCTAATTGATTTTATTCGTGTTCCCTCTAACCTTTTATTCTCACCAATTCATCAAAGCACTTCCCTGGCGCTCTTCGCTTTAGGTGGCCTTGCGCCATTAGCCATCAAACATCATCATCATCATCAATCGGAATGCGAAGCGCCCTTGGAGTTTTACTGCCTGTGAGGTATAAAAGATTGTGGAAAATATTCCGAAATTCTTTTAACAGTGTTTTACCAACTATAAGTAGATCTCTGTTTACCTTGCTGATTTCATACATACTGTTCCTTTCTTCATGTATAAAAATATGACGTAACACATACATAATTTTAATATCAAGATGAAGCTTCAAAGCCGAAGAAGTATTTACAAAAATTATTCTTTTTATTTTATTGCACAGAAATAACCGCTTATTTTGCATATGGCGTTCCATTCTTGAAGGAATAAAAATCCTTCAACCTAAACACAACGCCAATATCAAGCCGACGTTAAAGTGGAAGACTCTGTATTTTAACCTATAGAACATGCTCTGAAGCAACAATCAAACATATCAATGTGCATGAACATGTCTGTATTCACCCAAATATCTTCAATTTGAATGCGAAGCGCCTTTAGCGTTCCACTGCTTGTGAGGAAAAAGAGTTTGTGGCAAAGTATTTAAAAATTAGGTTACATTGTTATGCCAACGGTGTGTGGAGCTCCGTTTTATTTGCTAATTCCGTACAGACTGTTCCATTCTTCATCAAAAAAAAATATAACCCTACATAAACACAGTGTAAATATCAAGACACTTCAAATTGGAAGACATGCTTCAAAGAAATCAATCTCATTTTAAATCGTTGCAAAGAAACAATTTCGCATTCCTTATATGCCGTTACATTCTTGATGTAATAAAAATATCACGCCACATAAACACGTCAATATCAAGCTAAAGCTTCAGAATGAAATACTGTCTTTTGTTACTATAAGACATGCTCTGAAACCACGATCGAAACATATCAATATGCATGGACATTGTTGTGTTAACCCAAATCTTTCAATACGAATGCGAATCGCCCTTGGCGTTTTACCGTCTGTGGGGAATAAAAGATTGTGGGAAAATATTTTGAAATTTTTTTAAAAGTGGTATAACAATGTAAAGCTCTGTTTACCTTGCTTATTCCATACATACTGTTTCATGCTTGATGGGAAAAATATCGCGCTGCATAAACCCAATATCAACACCAAGACGAAACTTCAAAGCGGAAGAAATATTTCCAAGAAATTATCTGTTTTTATTTCGTTACACAAAAACAACTGCTTATTCTATATATGTCGTTCCTTTCTTGTTGTAATAAAAATATCACGCTACATCAACACGTCAATATCACTGCGGAAGCTTCAAAATGGAAGACTATGTATTTTTTTACTATAAGACATGCTCTGAAACCACTATCAAAACATGTCGATGTGCATGGACATATTTGTGTTCACGCCAATCTCTTCAATTTGAATGCGAAGCGCACTTGGCGTTTCACTGCCTGGTAGAAATAAAAGATTGTGGCAAAATATTCGATAATTTGTTTAAAAGTGTTATACCAACTGTATGTAGAGCTCGGTGTACATTGCTCATTCAATACATACTGTTGCATTCTTGATATAAAAAAATATCGCGCTACGTAAACACAATGTCAACATCAAAACAAAGCTTCAAGGCAGAAGAAATATTATCCAAAAATTAATCTGTTTTTGTTTCGTTGCGCAGAAACAACTGTTTATTCTCTATATGCCGTTCGGTTCCTGATGTAATAAAAGTATCACCCTATACAAACACAATGTCAATATGAAGCCGAAGCTTCAATGCGGAATACACTTTATATTAGACTATAGGGCATGCTCTGAAACAACAATCAAAACATTTTGATGTGTATGGACTTGTCTTTGTTCGCCCAACTATCTTCAATTTGAATGCGAAGCGCCGGTAGCGTTTCACTGCCTGTGAGGAATAAAGAATTGTGGCAAAACATAACGAAATTAGCATAACGTTGTTATGCGAAACTCTTTGTAGAGCTCTGTTTACCATTTTAAATTCTATATATACTGTTTTATTCTTTGTGCAATAAAAATGTCAGCTACATAAACACAAAGTAATATCAAGACGAAGCTTCAAAGCGTAAGAAATATTTCCAAAAAATATTCCGTTTTTATTTCTTTGAACAGAATCAACTTCTTATTCTATATATGTCGTTCCATTCTTGATGTATTAAAAATATCGGGCTAGATAAACAGAATGCAAATATCTAGCCAAAGCTTCTAAGCGGAAGACTGTATTTTTCACTATAAGACATGCTCTGAAACCACGATCAAGCCATCGTTCGCTGGCCTTCGTGGCGAAGACATTGAGGAGTGGCTCGATAGCTACGAAGGATTCAGCGCCTTTAACAGGTGGGACGAATACGCTAAGCTGCAGAACGTCTCGTGGTCCCTCGACAAAGCAGCCAAGACGTGGTTCTTCAACAACGAGCAGCAAATCGCTGACTGGCCCTATTTCACCATGCAGATACGCCAGAAATTTGGCTCATTAGCTGCTCGTTCTGACGCCGCGAAGAAACAGCTGGACGATGGCGTGAAACATGCCCAAGAGACATACACGTCGTATCTAGAGGACGTTGTTGCGCTGTGCCGTCGGGTCAACGGGGATATGCCAGAGGCAGATCGGGTGCGTCACAATATGAAGGGGACCAGAAAGTTTGCATTTTCAGCCCTTGCTGTGCAGAATCCAGCGACGGTAGCCGATGTGGTCGCGACGTGTCAACGATTGGACGAGCTGCAATCCATCCGCCTACACAATGACTCGCTGGCACCTGCCTATCTCGCCAATGATGAGCTACGCACGATGATTCGTGCCATAATTCGTGAAGAGCTCGGCAACCAACCTTCACTATGCAGTGCCAGCTTTCGTCGCAGCGCTCCTGCACCTGGGCTTCGTGAAATAGTTCAAGACGAGCTGGCGTCTCTGTCCTGCCTTTCGGCGTCCCCTCTGCCGACAGCGGTAACCAACCCGTCGTATAGCGAAGTCGTAAGCCGAACGCCCTTGCCGTTGGCGCCAGTCGCTGCTCAACCTCACCCTGGGTTTGTGGCAGCTGTTCCTGCGGTCTCCAGCCCGCAGACCTTCACGCCGACGTGGCGACACCCCCGCCGGCCAACATGTTACTATTGTGAAATCCCTGGTCACATCTATCGTTTTTGTAGGCGACGCCAGCAAGACGAAATACGCGGCTATGATATCGACGAACGGGATGACTTCCGTTTTGGTTCCGGTTACCGTCCACGGTCCTATACGACTCCTATGCGAAGCTCGTCGTCTCCACCTGACCAACCAGCCTTTCATCACGATTCCCGAGAAGTGCGCCACAGATCTCCGTCACCGTATCGCCGCACATCGTCTCCTCTTCGCCGTGTGTCTCATGAGACTAGCCAATTGGCGGGAAACTTGGCCCTGCAGTTTTAAATGCATAGCATTTTAGTAACTCACAATGTCACGCGGCGTTGGCGTGCGCTGTCGTAGTCCGCATGCGCGTCTTGTAGTCCGCATGCGCGCCCTGTCGTAGTCCGCAGGCGCGCCTTGTCGTAGTCCGCAGCCAGGAAGAAATAACAGTTTCCGGCGCCCGGTTTCGAACCCATGACGCCGCGGGCGGAACGCAAGGTGCCCGGCGCACAACCGACCGAGCCACGAAACCGACACAGATTTCGATGCACCGAACGCGCCTTATATCCTTCACTCCTTTCTCGTTTGTTTCGAAAGCGCCACAAGTTGTCCCGCGCTTCCAAAAGATGGCGACACGGGTCCCGCGATCAAGAGATACGACTTGCCGGCGCAATCCCTCGGAAATGCTGTGCATTTGATCGTGCCCCTCGCGATGGGGGATGTTTTGTTTCTGGAATGCAGAGCAGTGTAGAACTTGGATGTGCAAATGCTTTATGACTAGGCTTCACAATTGTCACGTAACGCTCCCTCCTAATTTATAAGCCTGGCTTACCGCAATGCCAACGTGCTCCGCACCTGGCTGTACGAGCAGATGCAGAAGCAACACTCAGAAGCGTCACTTTTTTTTATGGGAAACTGCACCAGTTTCGAAAATTCAAATTCACCCAGGTTATCCAGATAATATGTTATCGTTATCGGTTGAGGGGATTCGTGTACAAGCTTTGATTGATACGGGAGCAAGCATTTCGATTATCCATGCCGATTTGTGTACACGTTTACGAAAAGTGAGGACTCCCTATGTAGGCCCATCTTTGCGCGGTGCTAATGAGACTGCACTTACACCTTCGGGATACTGTAAAGTTAGTGTTATGATCGCCGGAGGTACTTACCACATATTGTGTGCTGTGCTCTCTCCTTGTTCCCACAAGCTGATATTGGGCTGGGACTTTCTTTGACGTCTGCTATCATTTTATGTCGTCAACCCGCCATCGACATCTCGGATACAGAAGACTTCATTGTTTCCGCTTTGACGGAGTCAGTGACTTTGACCGCAGATTGTGTTATACCTGCTAGCTGCGAGTACGTCTTGCCGATTTCCGCTGGAGCCATTACTGGGGGAGATGTCCTTGTGGTGCCCTCTGCTCGTTTGCTATCGCGCAGTATTACAGTCGTTGCGTGTCTTGTCCGATTTACCCAAGGTACTGCACTCATTACTGTTCAGAATACGACACCAGAACCAATTTTGCTGTTTAAGGGATGCACGACTGGATCAGTTAATGACGAAATTGCCGCCGTTCTCAAACCTGCCTTAACTCCACAGTGTCCACCCAATTCGGTGTCTGCCTCCTCACACCTCTTCTTGATGCCGTCATCAGCCCCGATATCACTCCATCCCAAAAATGTCAGTTCTAGACGTGCTCTCTAAGTACCAAGCTTCCATCGACTCGTGCTCATACAGTCGTTGCGGGTCTTGTCCGATTTAGGCAAGGTACTACACTCATTACTGTTCAGAATACGACACCAGAACCAATTCTGCTGTTTAAGGGATGCACGATTGGATCAGTTAATGACGAAATTGCCGCCGTTCTCAAACCTGCCTTAACTCCACAGTGTCCACCCAATTCGGTTTCTGCCTCCTCCACACCTCTTCTTGATGCCGTCATAAGCCCCAATATCACTCCATCCCAAAAATGTCTGTTCTAGACGTGCTCTCTAAGTACCAAGCTTCCATCGACTCGTGCTCCCCCTCTCTTTCGCAGACTTTTGCCACAGAGCACTGCATCGAAGCTGATGGCCCCGGCATAGTTCGTCGTCGTCCATACCGTGTCTCACCATGAGAAAGAAAAATAACTGACGACAATGTGGCGGACATGCTCGAGCGCCAATTCATACGCCCCTCGGCAAGCCTGTGGTCTTCTCCTCTCGTCTTGGTGGAGAAGAAGGATGGCTCAGTGCGCTTCTGCGTTGATTACAGGGCGCTAAATAAGACCACTCGGAAGGATGTGTACCCGATGCCTCGCATTGACGATGCTCTGGACTGCCTTCAAGGCGCTGAGTATTTTTCCAGTCTGGATCTACGGTCCGGTTACTGGCAATTTCCGCTGCATGAGTCGGACAAACAGAAGACGGCATTCGCTACGCCTGACGGCCTCTACGAGTTCAACGTGATGCCGTTCGGGCTGTGCAATGCTCCGGCCACGTTTGAACAGATGATGGATACAGTTCTCTGTGGCCTAAAATAGAAAACGTGCTTCTGCTACCTTGACGATATTGTAATCTTCTCGTCCACGCTCTCCGAGCACGTCAAGTGTCTGGAAGAAGCATTAGCGTGCCTTGCCCATGCTCTGCTTCAGCTTAATGCAAAGAAATGCTGCTTTGCGAGTAAGACTATAAAGGTATTGGGCCACGTGGTCAGCAAAGAGGGTATAGATTGTGATCCTGGCAAGATCGCCGCTGTAGTCAATTTCGCTCTTCCGCTCGACTTGAAAGATCTGCGGAGCTTCCTCAGCTTGGCTTCTTACTTTCGTCGCTTCGTGCGTAACTTTGCGTCTATTGCTTCTTCTTTACACAAGCTTTTAAAGTCTGGCACGCCCTACGACTGGTCGAGCGAATGTGAAGCAGCCTTTCAAGCACTGAAGGACGCGCTCACGTCTCGACCTGTTCTGCACCACTACCATGAAAAGAGCCCCACAATACTGCACACGGACGCCAGTGGTCATGGCCTTGGCGTTGTCCTTCTACAGCGGGACTCCCAGAATCAGGAAAGAGTAGTTGCCTATGGCAGTCGTTCTCCGACAAGTGCTCAACAAAACCACACTATCACAGAGCAAGAGTGTCTGGCAGTAGTGTGGGCTGTTCAAAAATTCCGCCAATACCTTTATAGCCACCACTTCACCATCGTAAGTGACCACCAGGCTCTGTGTTGGTTGTCTTCTCTCAAGAACCTGTCCGGACGCCTAGGCCGCTAGGTTATCCGGCTGCAGCAGTATAATTTCGTCGTCACACATATGTCTGGCTGGAAACATCTCGATGCCGACGCCCTGTCTCGATGCCCTCTGACCACCATTCCGTCACCTGCTGTGGAGGTCTCGAAATCCATACTCCAAGTAGCACCCGTGAGGTCTCCTGCCGTGGAAGACCCTCCAGAACTTCTTTCGTTGCAGAGGGCGGACGCATACTGTGGCCCGATCATTGACTACCTTACCGGCCGCGTACAACCTCCCAACAGTCGTGCTCGCCGTCAACTCGACAAGTTCCAGCTCCTGCTTGGCACGCTTCAGCGTCGCAACAACCACCCTACCAGACACAAATGGGTCCCTGTCGTACCTCATTCCCTTCGCAAATCGATATTGGAAGCTTGCCACGACGATACGACGGCTGGGCACCTTGGATTTGCGAAGACCTATGACAGGGTCCGCCGCCGCTACTTCTGGCCAGGGATCTCAACAACTGTCGCAAAATACGTTTCCTCGTGTGCATCTTGCCAGCGTCGCAAATATTCGACGGCTCCCCCTGCCGGGTTGCTTCAGCCCTTACCTTGTTCCTTCGCGCCTTTCCAGATGGTCGGAATCGACTTGTACAGACCTTTGCCCATCACGCAGTCCGGTCACCGGTGAATAGTGACGGCGGTCAATCACTTGACAAGATATGCTGAAACTACTCCTGTATGCTCCGGAACAGCCTCAGAAGTCGCCGAATTCATTCTACATCGCATCATTTCGCGCCATGGTGCACCACGCATACTTAGCGACCACGGGCGAACCTGCCTGGCAACCATTGTTGAGGAGCTCCTGCGTGCCTCCAACAACGTGCACAAGGCTACTTCCGGCTGCCATCCCCAGACAAACGGCTTAACCGAACGTTTCCACCGAACTCTTTCTGACATGATCTCTATGTATATAGGTCCCGACCATCGCAACTGGGACATTATCCTTCCCTTCGTCACCTTTGCTTATAACAATGCACGTCAGCGTACTACTGGCTACTCTCCGTTCTTTCTCGTCTTCGGCAGCTCACCTTCCTATATCTTCGAGTCAACTTTCTTCTCCGCCCGTGTTCACTCTGACGCACCAACCCATGAGCAGTACATTTCACGGCTCGCATATTGCCAAGAACAAGCACGCTTGCACACTGAAGCTCATCAACAAGTCAGGGAGACAAGATACGACTCGACACATTCATCCGTTCGTTTTCACCCTGGTGATGAAGTGCTCTTATGGACCCCTCAATGGAAGCCTGGTTTTAAGTGCGAATGCACTTCTTAAGCGAGCCTGAATCGTCCGCCGCCGTCGTCCGCATAGCAACAGCTGCGGGTGCGCGCGCTCCTCGTCTTCCTCCTCGTCTTCCCTAGCAACGGGGGGAGATGGGCGTGCGCTATTCTCCTCCTCCTCTCTCCGCTCAGTGACTGCGGGTGTTGGCCGCCTCCTCTCCACTTCGGGCGGGACAGCTCTCGCTCGCGTAGCGGGCGCTCCGCATTCCGACGCGTGAGGGCGCTCGTGTAGCCCTCGCCGTAATGGCGGGCGCTACTCTCCTCCTCCTCTCTCCGCTCAGTGACTGCGGGTGTTGGGCGCCTCCTCTCCACCCAAGATCATGATATCCACCGTAATCGCGCAATCAACAA
Source organism: Haemaphysalis longicornis (assembly GCA_013339765.2). Taxonomy (NCBI): domain Eukaryota; kingdom Metazoa; phylum Arthropoda; class Arachnida; order Ixodida; family Ixodidae; genus Haemaphysalis; species Haemaphysalis longicornis. The sequence goes on along the minus strand of CM023454.1, from coordinate 167,078,326 downwards.
CCGTGCATTCGCACTTACACACTCTCCCCCTCGGGGAAGTGCAATGGAATTTTTTTGTGAGAAGTTCCTTCAGCGTTTCCTCGGCCCTTCCGTCGTCCTCGAAGAGACTTCTGCAGTTAATTACCGCATAGCACCGTAACAAACCGTCGTCGCAGTGGCGTCGAAATAGTCCATGTATCTCGCCTCAAGCCCTTCAGACGCCGGGCTCCAGAATGACTCGCGGCCAGGCGGCCGACTCCGCAAGGGGGGGGGGGGAGAGTGTGAGCATCCCTGGGCAATCTACGGGCACCGGTTGGCACAGTCGGTCTTGGTGTGGGGTCATCGGACTGCCATCAGTGCTTCCTCTTCATCTGTACATTATCATCATCATTAGCGAACGTGCTCTCGAACTTCGTCCTCATCTCTGTGAATACTCATGATCATAGTGTGTACACAGGCGTTCCTTGCTGGAGCCTCCGAATAAACGGTCGCCCCGAACATCGGCCTCTCTGGCGAACCTTGTCCTCTCAATATGTCGTTCCATTCTTGATGAATTAAAAATATGGTGCTACATAAACACAATGTCAATATTGCCGCGAACCATACGTTGGGTTTGTTTATTTGTGTTTTGCTTTTACCGCCCGGCTGCGCCGGTCTGTGTTATCTCTGCGCCAAGGGAAGCGCGTGTTCCATTCTTTCTTTCTGTGCCGCATGTGTTATCTGTCGTGATAGGGAGAGCATTCCGATCTAACGTGAACAGCCCAGAATAATCTTCTTGGATCTACTATGTGCTCGATGTGAATCGACGTTTCGAGAACCACGCGTGCCGAAAGATAAAAAGCCTACAGTGCGGACGCCGGAACATTCGATTCGACGACACTCGCCTGTGCAAGTCACTTTGTTGACCGCTGCTTCGCCGCCTCTGTATTCTTTTGATTTGTTAAATGAGCCCAAGTTCGCTCCAATAAACGTGTTTTTTCATTCAAGACAACTGCATCGTCCTTGTCTTCGCGACATCTGGTGGAGGTGCTGGGTACTAAGCCTTTATGCCCCCTACGACATCTCGATGCCGCCAAGCCAGTCCAACCAGAGAAAGCCCCTGACTGCAAGGATTGATACCCGAGTTCGGCTTTCGGCCAGAAGGGCCCAAGAGAAGGAACGCTGCAACCAACACCATGGTGCAAGAAACAACGTCGCCAATCATCCTGCAGCAGCCCCGAGAACCGCCATCGTTCCGGGGAGCCCCCGCTGAAGACCCCGAAGAATGGTTGGAGAAGCTGGAGCGCGTCCGCATCTTCAACAGGTGGGACGACGAAGAAAAATTCCGGCATGTCTTCTTTTACTTAGAAGATGCTGCTCGAACTTGGTTCGAGAACCATGAGAGCTCTTTGACCGACTGGACTCAATTCAAAAGGGAGTTCCTGAAGACTTCACTACCGTGGTGAGAAAAGAACGAGCTGCGCTTTTGCTTTAAACTCGAACGCAGCACCCCAACGAAGGAGTCGTGATTTTCGTTGAGGACATGAAGCGACTTTTTCGTCGTGCGGACCCTGAAATGACCGAGGAAAAGAAGCTCAGGTTTCTAATGCGAGGAGTGAAGCAGGAGCTTTTTGCTTGTCTAGTCCGTAACCCTCCAAAGACAGTGGCGGAATTCGCGTCTGAGGCGGCCGCGATGGAGAAGACGCTAGAAATTCGAACGAGGCAGTACAACCGCCCTGTCAACGCGCTGTTCTCGGAGACCATCGGTGCCGCAGATGGAAGCTCCGATACATTCCGAGAGACCATCCGAGCAGTGGTCAGGGAGGAGCTTCGGAAGCTTTTTCCAACGACGCCGCAACCTCAAGTGGCTTCCCTGACCGACGTAATCCGAGAAGAAGTCCAAAACGCACTGGGAACATCTACGCCGTCGGAAGCACCCCGCGAACCACAAGCCATGACCTACTCCTCGGCTGTTCGTCAACCCCGCCCTGCTCCAACCCGTCGTCAAGAGGCCGAGCCAATGCCGCCCGACCGACGCCCTGTAGACCAATACCATACGCCAAGGAAGACCAACGTGTGGCGAACGCCCGATAATCGCCCGCTGTGCTACCACTGCGGAGGCCGACCACATCTACCGTCGTTGTCCCTACAAGAGGCTCGGTTTGCGAGGGTTCTCCGTCGATGCCTCACGCCCCCGATACGGCCAAGCTGAGATCGAAGAATACCTCTCCAACACCAACCGAGGACCAGCCCGCTTCAACCGTTCACCGTCGCCCTACCCGTATCAGTCACCGAACCACCGCAGCACTGCTGACTTCTCACGTGGAAGGTCCCCCAGCCCACGCGGGGGAAACTAAAAGCAGCAACTTCGGGAGGTAAAGTTGCACAACGACGGAAAAAAGAAAACCCTCCAACGGCGCAGCCACTCGCTGAAGACAATCATTCACGACATGCCCTCATCCCGACGACCCGACCAAGCCCTAACTAGACTCCAGAACACGACGACAGCTACACGGCGCGACGCGTACCCGACCTGACCGAGACGTCCGTTGAGAAGACGACGACAACGACGATGCACACTGCCCGACCGTCAACACGTACAAGCAGAGATACAACGCCCCGACGAACCTGGAATTCGAGGAAGACTGCATCTGACGTCAAGGTGTCCATCGACGGCTTTGACGTAGTCGCCCTCGTAGACACGGGAGCTGACTATTCGGTAATGAGCGGACCATTTGCGTCTAAACTGAAGAAAGTTATGACCAGATGGGACGATCCGCACATACGCACAGCAGGAGGCCACCTCGTGACGCCAAGTGGAACGTGCACATCGCGCGTCACCATAGACGGCACAACGTACCCTGCGGCGTTCGTCATTCTGCCTAACTGCTCCCGCGACGTAATTCTTGGAATGGACTTTTTGATGGACAACGGTGCAATAATCGATCTGCAGACCAAGTCAATAACTTTTTCCCCCAATCACTCCATGACGCCGGAACCGAACCCCGAACGACGGGCTGCTGTAAGGATTGCCGATCATCATGTCACCCTGCCACCCCGCGCAAGCTTGATGGTCGCAGTCTACTGTGAAGATGCTGCTCCTGACGTCAACGCTATCGTAGACACTGATCAAAGGGTGCTTCTCGACCGTGGTGTGTCGGTCGCAAGAGGCATTGCGCGCTTCAAGGAACACCAATCCCACATTTTGGTTACTAATTTCACCGAGGAGTACCAGCATTTAAACAAGGGCGCGGCAATTGCATTCCTCGAAGAAGCGCAAGAAGCAAGTGACGTGATCGCGGTCGCCGACTTTGAACGCACACCCGTAGAAACCTTCAAGCTCCCGCAGCCCTTCGACGTGAATCCGGCGCTACCGCAAGAACAACGGAACAAATTATTGGCTTTGCTGCGTCGCTATAGCGAATGTTTTTCGTCGAGCGCAAAACTACGTCAGTCCCCTCTAGCGAAGCACCGAATAATAACCGAAGATGGAGCCCGACCTACCCGACAGTCACCGTACCGCGTCTCTTCACACGAACGGGAAGCCATCCGGACTCAAGTCGACGACATGCTCAGCGACGACATTATACAGCCATCGAAAAGCCCCTGGGCTGCGCCCGTCGTACTCGTAAAGAAAAAAGACGGCACATTAACGTTTTGGGTTGACTACTGGCGACTGAACAAAATCACGAAAAAGGACGTGTACCCCCTCCCCCGAATCGACGACGCCCTCGACCACCTCTGCCACGCGAAGTACTTCTCATCGATGGACCTGAAGACCGGCTACTGGCAAATTGAAGTGGACGAGAGAGACCGAGAGAAGACTGCATTTATAACCCCAGACGGCCTATACGAGTTCAAGGTGATGCCGTTTGGGCTGTGCACAGCACCAGCGACGTTTCAAAGAGTCATGGACACTGTGCTAGCTGGCCTTAAGTGGCACACCTGCCTCGTATACCTCGACGACGTAGTGGTATTCCTCTGACTTTCGACGAACACCTTGCAAGGTTTGAGTCTGTACTCGAGGCCATTCGTACGTCGGGGTTGACGCTGAAGCCTGAAAAGAGCCGTTTCGCATACGGGGAACTCAAGTTCTTGGGCCACGTCGTCAACGCCGCAGGAGTCCTACCTGACCCGGCAAAAACTTCAGCCATTGCGAACTTCCCAAGGCCGAAAGACAAGAAGGGCGTGCGAAGATTTCTCTGGCTGTGCGCATACTACCGGCGCTTCGTCGCAAACTTCGCACGCATTGCAGAGCCACTCACGCGCTTGACGAAAGATAGCACCCCTTTCAGCTGGGAAAACGACCAAGAAAAAGCATTCTGCGAGCGGCAAAAACGCCTGCAAAGCCCCCCCGTGCTCGCTCATTTCGACGAAAATGCCGAAACAGAAATGCACACGGACGCCAGTGATATAGGCTTGGGTGCCGTCCTTGTCCAAAAGCAAAGCGGCTGCGAAAGGGTAATCGCCTATGCCAGCCGTGGTCTGTCGAAGGAGGAGAAAAACTATTCTGCCTCTGAGAAAGAGTGCCTGGCTATTATATGGGCGATTTCAAAATTTCGCCCATACGTGTATGGAAGGCCATTCAAGGTTGTAACAGACCACCATGCGCTGTGTTGACTCGCCAATTTGAAGGATCCCTCTGGCCATCTTGGGCGGTGGAGCTTGCTCCTGCAGGCGTTCGACGTTACAGTGGTTTATAAATCCGGCAGGAAACACTCCGACGCCGACTGCCTATCCCACGCGCCCGTCGACCCACCACCACAAGACGCTGATGAAGACAGCGCGTTCTTCGGGATCGTGACGGAGAGCGACCTTGCCGCACAGCAGCGTGCCGACCCTGGCTTGCACGTAATGATCGACTACCTGGAAGGACGACATGTCGCCGTGCCAAGAGCGTTCAAGCCTCAAAAACTCCGTCCTCCCGAAGACGAATTTCAGCCCCGAAACAAGAACGGATTATCTACTTGTCATCCCCGCGGACCTTCGTGACGAAATTTTGGAAGCGTGCCACGACGACCCGTCTTCCGGGCATCTCGGCACAGCCCGCACTATTCGAAAAATCAAGGCGAGGTACTACTGGCCCGGCCTTACCTCTGACGTCATCCACTACGTCCGGAGCTGCCGTGACTGCCAGCGACGAAAAACGCCGCCGACAAGACCCGCCGGACTTCTGCAACCGATCGCCGTCCCATCGAGACCATTTCAACAGATTGGAATGGACCTTTTAGGCCCGTTCCCTACGTCACGATCACAGAACAAGTGGATTGTCGTAGCGACAGACTACATGACGCGCTACGCAGAGACCGCCGCTCTTCTGAGGGGGACTGCACAAGAAGTGGCAAAATTATTTATAAGCCAAGTTGTTCTGCGACATGAAGCCCCGGAAGTCCTAATCACCGACCGCGGAACGGCATTTACTGCGGAGCTAATGCAAGGAGTATTACGCTAGACCAACACGGATCACCGAAGAACGACGGCGTACCACCCCCAAACGAACGGACTAACAGAACGTCTGAACAAGACAATCGCGGATATGCTGTCAATGTACGTTGACGTTGAACATAAGACTTGGGGCGAAGTGCTCCCGTATGTCACGTTTGCGTAGAACACGGCTATCCAGGAGATGACGCAGCTGACGCCGTTCGAGCTTGTCTACGGTAAAGGCCGACTACGATGCTCCACGCCATGCTTCCGCACGTAGAAGACGACGACCTCAACGCCGACGTCCACGGATATCTTCAACGTGCGGAGGAGGCCCGCAAGCTCGCTCGAGTTCGTGTAACGGACCAGCAGCTGGTGGATGCGGGCCGCTACAGCCTCCGACGCCCAGACGCCGAGTACCAAACAGGGGATCGTGTGTGGGTTTGGACTCCCATCCGACGACGCGGACTCAGTGAGAAGCTCCTGCGACGGTATTTCGGACCCTACCAGATTCTACGACGTGTCGGCCAACTTACCTACGAGGTGATCCCCGATGGTGATTCCGGAACATCACGACGACGCACGCGGCCCGAAGTCGTCCACGTGGTTCGCTTAAAACCTTTCTACGGACGATAACGAATTTTATTTTTATTTTCGAACTGTCGCTTATGTTAGCATCGGGTCGATGCACTCTTAGAGGGGGGGTAATGCCGCGAACCATACATTCGGTTTGTTTATTTGTGTTTTGCTTTTACCGCCCGGATGCGCCGATCTGTGTTATCTCTGCGCCAAGGGAAGCGCGTGTTCCATTCTTTCTTTCTGTGCCGCATGTGTTATCTGTCGTGATAGGGAGAGCATTTCGATCTAACGTGAACAGCCTAGAATAATCTTCTTGGATCTACTATGTTCTCGATGTGAATCGACGTTTCGAGAACCACGCGCGCCGAAAGATAAAAAGCCTGCAGTGCGGACGCCGGAGCATTCGATTCGACGACACTCGCCTGTGCAAGTCACTTTGTTGACCGCTGCTTCGCCGCCTCTGTATTCTTTTGAGTTGTTAGGGGAGCACAAGTTCGCTCCAAAAAACGTGTTTCTCATTCAAGACAACTGCATCGTCCTTGTCTTCGCGACAATATCAAGATGCTTCAAATCGAAGAATTTTTTCAAAGAAAGCAATCTGATGTTAATTCCTTGCAGAGAAACAATTGCTTATGTCATATATGTCGTTCCGTTCTCGATGTAATAAAAATATCACGCTGCATAATTTCGTCAATATTATGCGGTAGCTTCAAAAGTGAAGACTATGTATTTTATACCGTAGGATATGCTCTCAAACAACGATCAAAATATGTCGATGTGCATGGACATGCCTGTATTCACCCAAATATCTTAATTGTGAATTCGAAGCGCCCTTGGCGTTTTACTGCTGTGAGGAATAAAAGATTGTGGCAAAAAGTTTGCGAAATTATTTTAGGTTTTACGCTAACTGCATGTAGAGATCTGTTTCCATTCTTAATTCCATAAATACTGTTCCATTCTTGGTGTAATTCTGTTCCATTCTTGATGATGATGTAATAAATATCACGCAACATAAACACAATGTCAATATCAAGACGAAGCTGCAAAGCGGAAGAACTATTTCCAAGAAATTATTCTGTTTTCATTTTCTTGCACAGAAACAACTGTTTATTCCATATATGTCGTTCCCTTCCTGACGTAATTAAATATCACGCTACATAAACACGTAAAGTTCAAGCGGAAGCTTCAAAATGTAAGACTATGTGCATGGACATGTCTGTGTTCACCCAAATATCTTCAATTTGAATGCAAAGCGCCTGTAGCGTTTCATGGCCTGTGAGGAATAAAACATTGTGGCAAAATATTCCGAAATTAGGGTAACATGGTTAAGCCAACAATATGTAGAGCTCTGTTTTTCTTGCTAATTCTAAACATACTGTTCCATTCTTATTGTAATGAAAATATCACGCATCATAAGCACGATGCCAGTATCAAGGCGCTTCAAATTGGAAGAAATAATTCAAAAAAATTATTCTGATTTTATTCTTTGTAAAGAAACAATTGCTTATTTTATATATGTCGTTCCATTCTTGATGTAATAAAAATATCACGCTACATAAACACGTCAAGATCAAACAGAAGCTTCAAAATGGAAGACTACGTATTTTTTTATTTTAAGAAGTGCTCTGAAACCACGATCAAAACATGTCGATGTGCATGGACATTGCTGTGTGCACCCAAATCTGTTCAATTTGAATGCGAAACGCCCTTGGCGTTTTACTGCTTGTGAGGAATAAAAGATTGCGGAAAATATTCCGAAATTTGTTTAGCAGTATTATACCAGCTGTATGTAGAGCTGTGTTCACCTTGCCTATTCCACACGTACAGTTTCATTCTTGATGTAAAAAAATATCACGCAACATAAACACAACGCCAATATCAAGCCGAAGCTTCATAGTGGAAGACTACGTAATTTATACTATGGGACATGCCCTGAAGCAACGACCAAAATATGTCGGTTTTGTGTTGTGTTTTGTTGTATTTTATGGCACATAAGCAACTAAGGCTATCATGCGCCAAATAAAAGGTTTCATGTTTTTTGTGGATAATAACCGATCGCTTTATCTCGTTATAGCTTGTTTAGAAGTGAAGCTTCTTTTAAAAAGCTAAAGACAGAGGGAAGTTTGACAACAGCATTCTCTCCTAAAAGTAGGCTGGGGTGAAATGGAATTCGCCCGCTGTAGAACAGCTTAAAATGTTTTTTCCTCAAGGCCTCAAATTTCCTGCATTAGAGTAAGATGTGATTTACTGTAAGTTCCTGGTCCCAATCTTCACATCTCGGTTGGTCTTGTTTCATAAGAAGAAAGTTATGTGTAAGATTTGTGTGTTCAATGCTGAAGACGGCATAAAATCACTTCTTTGAGGCATTCTTCATGTGTGCTTGATTCCCACTCTTCTATCGTGGGTTTAACTAGGTGCAGTTTGAGTATCGATTTCCTTATCCCATGAGGACTGTCAAGTTTCCCTCAGTTTGCTCTGTATAAATTTCATGCAGTCGCTGTGAGGAATCGGTACTGTTTCTATTGTTCCGTTACCCGCCTGTGCAGCACATACGTCGGCTCTATCATTTCCTTTGATTCCCACATGGCTAGGGACCCAGCACAATTTTTTTCCTGTCCTTGTGTTGTGATTGTTACCAAATTGTGTATTATTTCTCCTACTAGAGGTTGAGCTTCATTTCTGTAATGCACTGCTGTGACTGTATATATATTACTGCGTTTAGTTTTATTCTTCATTATCCTTTCTACCACCAAAGCAATGGCATAACATTCAGCTGTGTAAACCGAAGCGCACTAGGGTAGCCTGATCACCTTTTCCCATTTCCCTTGCACTACTGCACTCCCGACATAGCATGATGTTTTGCAACCATCTGTGTGAAATGAGGTTTAGTCTTTGTATTTTTCGTTTAGTGCCACAAATTCCTGCGAAATATGTTCTTGCAGTGTCTGCTTTTCTTGAAGGCGTGTTAGTGTGAAGTCACATGTTGTAAGAAAACTATATCAAGGGGGTAGGTGGTTCTGTCTATGGGCAACAAGAGGTAATGTGTGCAGCGTGGTGAATTCTTGGCTACATCTCTTCAAACCGAAGAAGCAATGGCCTGATAGCTTGGGGTTTATTATTGAACAGTGTTCTAGATGGGCATTTTGTAACTATAGGGTAACACAGAATTTTCGGAAGTGAACGGATCTTTAGTATATATGACCACGTGGCCATTGTTTTTCTATCTGTGAGTGGTGGTTTATTTGTTTCGACGTAGAGTCTGTTTATGGGGGATGTCCTATACATCCCAGACGAGAGACGTGAACCTAAGTTGTGAACGAGATCCAATCGTTTCAAATAGGACTGTCTCGCGGAGCCATACACAATGCTACTATAGTATAAGCAGGAGCGAACAACGTAGCGGTAAACTTGTAGAAGGCATGATCTCTCGGAACCCCAGTGTTTACGTGACAGAACTTTAAGTATATTTAGAGCTCGCGAAGCTTTCTTTTTAAGCATATTGATGTGGGGCAGGAAAGTGAGTTTTTTGTCGAACATTATGCTTAGAAATTTGTGTTCGTTTTTTATGGGTAAGTCGGTTTCCTTGAGGTGTAGGGTTGGATTGATCTGTAAGCCTCGTTTGAGAGAGAAGAGAATAGCCACTGTTTTGTGTGCTGAAAACTGGAAACCCTTTCTGTCTGCCCATGTTGTCAGTTTGGTTTATAGTCAACAGTACTTGTCTCTCGCATGTTGCTACATTGAAAGATGTACAGGCTATATCAATATCATCAACATAGACAGAGTACATCATCAACTTTGTAATTATTTTGTATATGGAGTTCATTTTTACAACGAACAGTGTTGTGCTTAGAATACACACTTCAGGGACCCCGTTATCCTGTACAAATGTTCTCGAGAGGGTTGAGCCCAGGCGTACTTGAAATGAACGGTTTGCCATGAAGTCATTTAGGCAAGTCCACATTCTTACACGGATGTCTAACTATACTAAATCCCGCATTATTCCAAACCTCAACGTAGTGTCATAAGCCTTGTCCAGGTCAAAAAAGATAGCAAGACAGTGTTGTTTGTGTATGAATGCTTGTCGTAGGGTATTTTCGAAGCGGACAAGATGATCAGTTGTTGAGCACGCCTTTTTTAACCCGCACTGGTGAACGTCAAGAAGTTCATTTGATTGTAGTGCAAAACACAGCCTGGTATTCACGACAAGCTCAAAGGTTTTGGCTAGACAGCTCGTAAGGGCTATTGGTCTATAACTACTTGGGGAGATTGGTGGCTTTCGGGTTTGAGTAAAGCTACAATGAATGCTTTTTTCCAGGCTACAGGCATCTTCCCGATACCCAAACTTTATTTTAAACTTCAGAAGTACTTCTACAGAAGGACCCGAAAGATGTGCTTGAATTTCATAATGTATATCATCTTGGACGGGTGCAGTCTGCTTACCGGCCGATAGAGCTCTCTTCAATTCTTGGAGCGTTATTAAACTGTTATAATGTTCGTTTATGCCACCGTGTGTTGGAAGTTTTTGTTTCTCTACAGTGTGTTTGTATATAAAATGCTTCTTCGTAATGCACAGAACTGGAGACGCTGGAGAAATGTTCACCCAGTATATCAGCCTGCTCTTCTAGGCTACTTTGTACACCAGGTGCTGTTAGAAGAGGAACTGTAAAAGGGGAGTACGTGCAGTTGAGTTTCCGAACTTGCTCCCAAATTTTTTTTATGTGACTGAGCTGTTTATAGACGAGACATAATTTTTTCATGAATCTTTCTCGGCATTCCGCCGAATGTATCGTGCTTTAGCTCGTTTCCTTTTAAAGTATAATAAATTTTCTTGCGTTGGATACCTTCGCAAGACTCCCCATGCTTTGTTTTCCTGCTTTGTGGCTTCCTGACACTCTTGTGTCCACCATACTTTGTTGTTTTGTCTCACCACTCCCGAGGACTGTGGAATAGCTAAGCGTGCTGCCTTAAGAATGCAAGTTGTAAACATTTAATTCAATTCTTCGATGCTCAGTGCGTCCGAAAAACTTGGTCTAAAGTAGCTTCGGAAGCGAAATGACCCCAGTCGGCAAACTGAAGTTTCAACCTGCGTGGTTTCGTCGGGATAATGGTTGGTTATGATGATGTTACGCTAATGACTACAGATGATCGCTTCTTATGGGTTGTCAATGACATCCCACCTAATATCGCCAAAAACATACGGTGAACTAAAAAATAAATCTATGCACCTCAATGTCCCTGAGATTGGAGAGCAGTATATAGGTTTGCCGGTGTTTAAAAGACAAACATTATTGGATAGAATAAAATTCTCTTAAATCTGCCCCCTAGCGTCAGTGTTTTCGCTCCACCAAAAAGAAGAGTGGGCATTAAATTCGCCAACTATTAAAAAGGCTCCGGTAGCTGGTTTACCAACTCTTCAATATCTTAGAGTGTTACTGTGAGGTGCGGTTCAATGTACACACAGCACACTGGTATTGTTTTAAATGCAAGCAGGATGACCGCCACTGCTTCTAGCCTAGTTTTAAGTTTGTCTTCTTGAGTTGCTACGCCATTTCAGACAATTATTACCACTCCGCCCGGGAGAATACTCGCCTGCTCTATATCGCAGCGAGAGACCTGGTAACCTTTAAGTATATTATGGTGTTCAGAACCTAAGTTTGTTTCCTGAACAGAAACGGCTACAGGAGAGTATGTGGCGAAGATGTCTTTGATGTCGTTTGAAATATTTAAAAGTCCTGTGCAATTCCAGTGGACAATGAATGCCATGCTGGTTTTTTTGGTGGAGGGAAAACTACGTTTTCGTCCTGTGATTCGGGGCTTGTTTCGCTTTATGTTGTCTAGGGAGTTCCGCCGCCCATCCGACGTAGAGGGCGCAGAACCTCCTTCAGATGTGTTCATCGCCTCTTCAGAGATGCTGGAGGTTCGTGCAGAACGCACGTGTGTCGAACTGTTTGACCTCACCGTGTGGGGTGAGGCCTTGGAAACTGCCGAACCAGGGGTCCATGCAGCCCGCTTTGGAGGTGGTGGCGCAGCGCGAGCTGTTTCCACCGGGGGAGCGGAGGGCCTTGCTGGAACCTCACTCTGTGTGGCTTCAGCAAGCGCTGAAGACCGCTGTGATGCTGCGCCCTGTTGCACCACAACAGAGTAGTGTGGCGTATGCGCCGAGGAGAGTCGCCTCCGTGCTTCGCGAAATAACAGGTTCGCTGTTACTTTGAGTGTTAATATCTCTTTTTTTTCCATGCAAGGCAAACACCTGAGTACGCTGACCGGTTGCCCTCGCAGTTTACACAAAGGTATGTTTGGGCTTGACAGTTTTCAGGAGGGTGTTCATGAGAGGCACATTTCGCGCATGTCTGTTGGCCCCGGCAGTTCAATGAGCCGTGGCCATAGCGTTGGCATTTGTAGCATTGCTGTAGGCTGGGGATGTAGGGTCGAAGTTTTATTTGGGTATAGCTCACCTCCACAGATTCTGGAAGGATGCTTGATGCAAAGGTGAGGACGATATGCCTTGTCTGAATTTCTTTGCTTTCTCTTTTCATTTTGATATGGTAGACATTTCTGACATTTTGTTCCTTCAGACATTCTAGAAGCTCTTCCTCGTACACATACTATAGGTCGTTATCTGAGATGACTCCGCGGACTGTATTTAGTGATCGGTGCTCACTGACAGTTACAGGAATTTCTCCGAAAGAAGTTAACGCTGAGAGCTTGTCGAGGTGATGTATGTAATGTACTTCGAGTAGAAGGCCTCCGTTAGCCAGCTTCTTGATATTATAGCATGCCACAATTGGGGCAGTTAGGGTCTTTGCCACAAGAAAAGGCCAGACAAGTCGGGCAGTTTTCTCTTTGTCACTGCTGTGTATTAGGTGGAAGGTTTAAAAGTTGGCAACGTTCTTCGTAAAACACTGGGCGGTAGCATCGGTGCCCCCTCTTTTACGAGAGGGATCAGATGGGCGAAAAAAGGAAGCCATAAAAAAAACTCTTCGGCTATGGTGACAACCGCCAAACATGGAGGCCAACAAAGGGACGGGTCAGGAACTCGCGAGAAAGCCATGCCCACGCCAGCTGTACACCGCGACTATAACCAAATATGGCTGAGCACAGGGTTGTCCGCCACAGAAGGTTAACCCTAGCCGCCAGGAAAAAAGAAAACTGAGACCGAACGAGACGACAGGAAAGTTGTTAGAGAGAAGATAGGAAAGTGAAAGCCTGAAGGACAGGACAGGAAAAGGCGACTGCCGATTCAACCCGGGCGGGTCTCACAGGAAATGCCGTCTACGAGAAGCGGAGGCGAAAGTGGTATGTTGCCTTCGCTAAGGGGCCCTAAAGGTCCAAGCACTCGGCGTCGGCTCAACCACCACGACCCTCCTTTCCCCAGTCACGGCGCTGCCACGCACGGCTAAACCCGGGTGCTCGGGGTGCGTGGTGTCGCACAGTACACGCATGCCCCCTGCGGGGGAAATATGTCGATATGCATGGATATATATGTGTTCACCCAAATCTTTTGAATTTGAATGCGAAGCGAACTTGCCGTTTTACTGCAGTGAGAAATAAAAGATTTTGGCAAAATATTCCGAAATAATTTTAACTGTCTTATACCAACTGTACGTAGAGCTCTGTTTCCGTTGCTTGTTCCATACATACTGTTTCATGCTTGATGTAAAAAAAACTATCGCGCTACATAAACACCATATAACCATGAACACGAAGCTTCAAAGCGGAAGAAATATTTCCAAGAAATAATCTGTTTTTATTTCGTTGCGCCGAAACAACCAACTGCTTATTCTATATATGTTGTTCCGTTCTTGATGTAATAAAATATCACGCTACACAAGAACAATATCAACCTCAAGCGAAAGCTTCACAATGGAAGACTATTTTTTTGCTATACGACATGCTCGGAAACCACGATGAAAACATGTCGTTGTCCATGAACATTGGTGTGTTCAACCAAATCTCTGCAATTTGAAAGCGAAGCGCTCTTGGCGTTTTACTGGCTGTGGGAAATAAAAGATTGTAGCAAAATATTCGGATATTTGTCAAGCAGTTTTATACTTACTGTATGTAGAGCTATGTGTACATTGCTTATTCCTTACTTACTGTTTCATTCTTGATGTAAAAAAAAATATCGCGCTATATAAACACAATATCAACACCAAGACGAAGCTTCAAAGTGGAAGAAAAATTTCCAAAAATTTATTTTTTTTATTTCGTTGCCGAGAAACAACTTCTTATTTTATATGATGTTCCACTCTTGATGTAATAAAAATTTCACGCTGAACCAAACTCAATGTCAATATCAAGCCGAACCTTCAATGCCAAATACTGTTTATTTTTTACTATAGGACATGCTCAGAAACAACGATCAAAACGCGTCGATGTGCATGGACATGTGTGTTTTCACTTAAATTTCTTCAGTTTGATTGCGAAGCGCCTGTACCGTTTCACTGCCTGTGAGGAATAAAAGATTGTGGCAAAATACTCCAAAATTTGGTTAACATTGTTAAGCCAGCTACATGTAGAGCTCTGTTTACTTTCCTAATTCATACATACTGTTAAATTCTTGATGTAATCGAAATATCACGCTACATAAACACAATATGTCAATATCAAGACGCTCCAAATCGGAAGAAATGTTTCAAAGAAATCAAAATGATTTTATTCTTTGCAAAGAAACAATTGCGTATTCCAGATATGTCGTTCCGTTGTTGATGTATTACAAATATTATGGTACATAAACACATCAATATTATGCAGTACCTTTTAAACAGAAGACTAAGTATTTTATAATAAAGACATGCTCTGAAACAACGATCAAAATATGTCGGTGTGCATGGACATGTCGGTGTTCACCCAAATCTCTTCAATTTGAATGTGAAGGGCCCTTGTCGTTTTACTGCTGTGAGGAATAAAAGATTGTGGCAAAATATTGAGAAATTATTTTAACAGTGTATAGCATTTGTATGTAGAGCTCTGTTTACCTTGCTTATTCCATACATAGTTTCACATTGTTTATGTGAAAAAATATTGCGCTAGATAAACACAACGTAAACATCGCCGAAGCTTCAAAGCGGACGAAATATTTCCAAGAAAGTATCTGTTTTTATTTCTTTGAACAGAAACAACCAACTGCTTATTCTATATATGTCGTTCCGTTCTTCATGTAATAAAAATATCACGCTAGATAAACACGTCAATATCAAGCGAAAGCTTCAAACTGAAAGACTATGTATTTTTTTACTATAAGACACGCTCTGAAACAACGATCAAAATATGTTCATGTGCATGGACATGTCTGTGTTAACCCAAATCTCCTCAATTTGAATGCGAAGCGCTCTTGGCGTTTTACTGCTGTGAGGAATAAAAGATTGCGGCAAAATATTCAGAAATTTTTTTAACGGTGTATACCATTTGTATGTAGAGCTCTGTTTACCTTGCGTATTCCATACATAGTGTTGCATTCTTGATGTAAAAAAATATTGCGCTAGATAAACACAATGTCAACATCAAGACGAAGCTTCAAAGTGGAAGAAATATTTCCAAGAAATAATATGTTTTTATTTTCTTGCGCAGAAATAACGGCTTATTCTATACGTGTCGTTCCATTTTTGATGTACTAAAATACCGCATTCTTGATGTATAAAAATATCAGGCTACATAAAACACAATGCCAATATCAAGCTGAAGCTTCAAAGAGAAGACTGCATTTTATACTATAGGACGTGCTCTGAAACAACAATCAAAACATGTCGATGTGCATGGACGTGTCTGTGTTGACCCAAATATCTTCAATTTGAATGCGAAGCGCCTGGAGCGTTTCACTGCTTGTGAGGAAAAAGATATTGTGGCAAAATATTCCGAAATTAGGTTAATTTTGTTACGCCAACTGTATATAGAGCTCCGTTTTCCTTGGTTATTTTATATATACTATTCCATTCTGGATGTTGTAAAAATATCACGCTACACAAAACCATTGCATATATCAAGACGCTTCAAATCGAAAGAATTATTTTAAAGAAATCAATCTGATTTTCTTCTTTGCAGAAAAACAATTGCTTGTTCAATTAATGTCGTTCCATTCGTGCTGTATTAAAAATATCACTGTCGTGTTCCGTGCGGGGAGAGCCGCGCGCAAGCGCGCATCGTGAGGAACAAGTAGACAGCAGCCAGCTCACGAACAAGAAGTGGTTTATTCTCACAGCGCGCGCTTCTTATATGCGCTGGCGGTTGCTTATCTTCGAGATAACAAAACACAGACGACGCCTGTCGGCGCTATCACATTCCTTCCCCCACAGTGTATGTTCTATTGCGAAAGTCCTCGGACTGGTAACGATCGAGTTGTTGCCGACGACGCGAACTTCTACGTAGAGAGGGAGGGTCCTCTGATGGCGTGGGCTGGAGGAGGGCCGGGCGTGGGGAACCCTCGGGAGTAGTGCCCGTGGGCTAGACGGTTAGTTCCTCTCATGGATTCTTCTGCAGGTCGCCTCCACCCTCCATTGCCGGGGGTCTCTTTGCATGGACCGGTCGGAGACAGGGGCTTTGCGCACCTCCGTCGCGGCGTACCCAGAAGGGAACTTGCTGGGGAACCACGGACGGCTGAGTCGATGTATTGGCTGGGTAAGGTGACTGGCGTGAACCATAGGGGGACTGGCGGACATATCTGCGGACTGGAAAAAACTGGCAACACGCTGGTGATCAACGTGAACAAAATGCACTCTCCACCTCGTGTTCACCAAAAAAGTCACTGGGCTAATAACGCCCACTACTAGGCCCTTAGTCCAAGACACTTTTTCACCCCTGACCGTCTTCACGTAAACCTTGTCACCTTCCGTGAAGAACCGGAACGCGGAGCGATGTCGGTCGCTTTGACACTTGGCCTTGTGTTGTACCTTCTCCATGTCTTCCTGAAGGGACGGCTTTAGCCAGGACAGCTTAGTTCGGGGTGTCATTTTCAGAAACAGTTCGGCTGGGGAACGGCCCGTCACTGTGCACGGAGTTGTCCGATAAGCAAGAAGAAAGTGGTCCAAGCGTTCGCGTAGCGTCCTGTGGGTACCGGAAGCACCGTCATGAAGTAGCTGCTTGCGCAAGGTTTTTTCACGTTCTGCACGCACCTTTCCGCTGCTCCATTTGATTGTGGGTGATACGGTGGGCTGTACGTGTGTCGCACTCCCCATGATTCAAGGAAGTCGTTGAACTCTCGCGCCGCAAGCTGGGGGCCATTATAAGATACACGTTGTTGAGGCAACCCATTAGCCGCGTACAGAGAGCGAATATGTTCAATGGTGTTGAAGGCAGTTGCTGATTCTATGTGAACCACGTCGATATACTTTGAGTAGGCGTCGACACAAAGCAAGAATGAAGCGCCTTCGAGCTCAAAAAAATCAACGTGCACCCTCTGCCAGCAGCGCGCAGGAAACGGCCATGGTTTAAGGGGCCCCATGGCTAGGAACTCTGCATCGCTTGGCAGATATTGCAATTCTTCACCGCGTTTTCGATGTCTGCGTCAAGCCCAGGCCACGATGCCAGGCCACGTGCCAACATCTTCATTCGGGCTGTACCAGGGTGCTCCGCATGAAGCAAAGCCAGGACATATCCTTGCAATTTGTGCGGGATAACGACCCTGCTTCCCCACGTTAGGCAGCCTTGCTTTAACGAGAGTTCCATTCGGCGGTTGTGGTAGGGCCGTAGCTCCGAATCCACCTGCTGTGGCCACCCAATGAGGGTAAATTCCGGAACCTTGCTCAGCGCTTTCTCCTGCCTGGTAGCCTCTGCGACATCGTTGGCTGAAAGCGGCGTCGTTTCAAAAATCGCCAAAAAATCCGCTTCTTCAGCTGTTGTCTGACTCAGCAGTGGCAATCTGGATAACGCATCGAATCCTTGCATTTGCGTGCCTTTTTGGAACCGCAGCTCGTAGCGCTATCCTGCCAAGAGAAGAGCCCACCGCTGCCTGCGCGCTGCATCCATCGGAGGTATCGGCTTGGAGGCACCAAGAATGCCGAGCAGCGGCAGATAATCCGTGAACAGCGTAAAAATGCGGCCGTACAAATAGCGGCGAAACGTCTTTAACCCGTAGATGACGACGAGAGCTTCTCTTTCAATTTGCGAGTAAGCGCGTTCTGTGGCCGATAATGTTCGAGAGGCAAATGCAATGGGTCGTTCATCCCCGTTAGGTTGCAAATGCGAAATCACCGCGCCAAGTCTATACTGGGATGCATCACAACATAAGCACTAGGGGCAGTTTTGGGTTGTAGAAGCACAAGACTGAGCTCGACGTGAGCAGTTTTTTTTGTTTCGCGGAAAGCCTCAGCGCACTCTTCGGGTCAGTGCCACCGCAAAGTTTTCTTTAACAGTGCGTAAAGCGGTGCTGCAATGGTTGCCAAGTTCGCCAGAAACATGGAGCAAAATGTCACCATGCCTAGGAAGGATTTCAGCTCTGTTGCATTCGTGGGTTCGGGGGGAGCCGTGATTGCTCTTATCTTTGACCCCAAGGGATGGATTCCGGCCGCTGATATTCCGTGAGTGAAGTACCGAACTTCACTTTGAAAAAACTTGAATTTTTCCTCCTAAGCGTAACATTGTCGGCCTGAAGACGCTGAAGTACTTGTTCCAGCCGCTCTTTGTATGCTGTACTTCACGGCGTCTGGGTTACAAGCAAGTTTTTCATTGTTTCGTACGTGGTTGGACCTGCAAAGGTCAAGAATACGGCTTTTGCCCAGCAGCCAGATGATTCGCCTGCACGTACCGCTCGAATCGTTCCACGTAAAAGCCAAAACTTTCGGCGTTCTCGTCAGAAGATCATATTCTTACCACCTTGGACATGCTGGCCGCGCCGTTCCCCTCGGAGCTCACCGTCCTGCCCAGCTTGCATTCCACTCCTGTTTTCACCAGTGGACGCAGCCTCAGAAAGTATACTGCGGTGATCTCCTCATCGTCGCCAGTTGTCGTGTTCTGTGCGGGGAGAGCCGCGCGCAGGCACGCACCGTGACGAGCAAGTGGACAGCAGCCAGCTCCCCAACAAGAAGTAGTTTATTGGCACACCGCGCGCTTTTTATATGCGCTGGCGGTTGCTTATCCGCGAGATAACAAAACACAGATGACGCCTGTCGGCGCTATCACAATCACGCTACATAAACACAACGTCAACATCAAGCAGAAGCTTTAAAGCGGAAGGGACAATTTTATTACTATAGGACATGTCCTAAAACAAGAATCAAAACATGTCGATGTGCATGGACATGTCTCTACAACCAAATCTCTTCAATTAGAATGCAGAGCGGCCGTGGCATTCGACTGCCTGTGAGGAATAAAAGACCATGGCAATATATGTATGAAATTAGGTTAAGAGAAATATTCCAACTGTATGTAGAGGTCTGTTTCCCTTGCTAATTAAATAAATACTGTTCTATTCGTGATGTAATAAAAATATCGCGCTACATAAACACAAGGTCAATTTCAAGACGAAACTTGACAGCAGAATAAATATTTGTTAGAAATTATTCGGTATTTAATTCCTTGCACAAAAACAACTTCCTATTCCATATATGTCGTTCCATTCTTGATGCAATAAAAATATCACGCTACATACACTTGTCAATATCAAGCGGAAGATTCAAAATGGAAGACTATGTATTTTTTTTACTATAGGACATGCTCTGAAACCACGATCAAAACATATCAGTGTGCATGACATTGTTGTGTTCACCCAAATCTTTTCAATTTGAATGAGAGGCGCCCTTGGCATATTACTGCCTGTGAGGAATAAAAGATTGTGGCAATAATGCCGAAATTTGTTTACTAGTGTTGTATCAACTGTATGTAGAGCTCTGTGTACATCGCTTATCGAGGCGGAGTTTCAATGCGGAATACTCTTTATTTATAACTATAGAACCTGCTCTTAAACAACGATGAAACATTTTGCTGTGCATGGACATGACTGTGTTCACACAAATATCTTCAATTTGAATGCGAAACGGCGGTAGCGTTTCGAATTCAGATTAATTAGATTAACATTGTTATGCCAACTGTATGGAGAGCTCTGTTTACCGTGCTAATTTCATACATACTGTTTCATTGTTTACGTAATAAAACTTTTCAGCTTCATAAACACAATGTCAATATCAAGACGCTTCAAATCGAAAAAAATGTTTCAAAGAAAGTATTCTGCTTTTAATCCGCTGCCAAGAAACAATTGCCTATTTCATTACGTCGTTCCATTATTGATGTATACAAATATCACGCTAGATCAACACAATGCCAATATCAAGCAGAAGCTTCAAAGCGGAAGACTCTTTATTTATTACTATAGGACGTGCTCTGAAATAACAACCAAAACATGTGGATGTGCATGAACATGTCTGTTTTCACCAAACTTTCATCTTTTTGAATACAAAGCGCATGTAGCGTTTCACTGCCAGTGAGAAATAAAAGATTGTGACAATTTATGCCGAAGTTAGGTTGCATTGTTATGCCAACTCTATGTAGAGCTCTGTGGACTTTGCTAATTCCATAAATGGTGTTTCATTTTTGATGTAATAAAAATATCACGCTACATAAAGAGAATGTCAATATCAAGACACTTCAAATGGGAAGAAATGTTTCAAAGAAATCACTCTGATTTTAAATTGTTGCAAAGAAACTATTGCTTATTTCATGTATCTCCTTCCATTCTTGATATAAATATCACTCTAGATAAACACGTCAATATCAAGCGGAAGGTTCAGAATGAAAGACTATGTATTTTTTTTACTTTAAGACATGCTTATGAGCAGTGGGTGGAGCTGCTGACCAGCTCCGACCTTCCACACCAGCGACGATTGGTGGAGAGGGCACGGATGGCCAGCATAGCCCAAGGCATCTCGGACTAAGGAAGCCTCCCACCAGGCGGGTGCCCTAACATCAGCTCCTGGTCTCCAAAAAAGTTTATTCATCATCATCAAGACATGCTCTGCAACCTCGATCAAAACAGTGATGTGCATGTACATTGTTGTGTTAACCAAAATCTTAATTTCAATGCCCCCGCACGGGGCACCATGAGTATTCATGGTGACGGTTAGCAGCGACACCGCGGACCACGAGCTCCCATACATATCCGTGTCCAACCGTGGCAAGGTGTTTAAAGTTCAAGGGTAGAAGCCGTAAACGGTGGGCGTCGGAGCCTTGGTCTACCTGGCAGGGAGCTCCAGAACCTCATTGACTACCAAGGTAAGGTCAAAGGAGAAAGTACCCCCGTTTCCTCGCTTTTATACTATTCCGTATGGTATTTTAAACCCCCCCAACCATGAGCGACCCCCTAGAAGGGGCCGCACCGAAGTATCGTTTCCCTCATTGCCTTCTGACATTTCCTGAACCAGATCATTACTCTCGATTTCTTGTCATAGAGTCCCTCAATCCAACCCACCCTCTCGCATCTCAGTCAGTCTTCTTGATCGCCAAGTATCTTGAAGCCATAATATTAAAATCGTACAGGTGCACAAAACAAAGGTCTGGTGAACTCCTATTCGAAAGAAATGACAGGCAGCGGTCTGCAAAGCTTCTAGCTCATACTAGAATGGCTGATCTTGAAATCAGGGTCACACCACATCGGAGCCTCAACAGCTCGCAGCGTGTGATATCCGAGACAGATATCCTGAACGAAACGGATGCGGATCTCCTTGCCGGCTTGAAGGATCAGGGCGTCACTGCCATGAGACGCATCACTATTTGCAGAGACGACAAGGAGATTCCCCCGAAGCACATTATCTTGACTTTTGACCACACAGTTCTTCCAAAACACATGAATGCAGGTTTTATCTGTTGCTCCATCCGTCCGTACATCCCGAACTCGCGGCGCTGTTTTAAGTGCCAGCGATTTGGGCATGGTACAAACTCTTGCCGTGGCAGAACGACGTGTGCGAAATGCGCGGTGCATCATCAACCCAGCGACACTTGTCTATACGGTACCCTGTCTTGTGTGAACTGGGGCGAGCCGCATGTAGCGTACTCCCGCAAGTGTGAAAAATTCCAACTGGAAAAAAAGGTAATCTACATCAAGGTAACTGAGATCAGCAGCTTCCCGGAGGCGCGAAAGTGGCTCGCCTCTTTCTCCTCTGGAGGTTTGTTGACGCGGCTCGCCGGGGGGCGGAGCGGCGTCTGGTGTCCACAGGGACCCAGTTCAGCGAGTCTGACCTGGTCCCACCCCCGCCCCTCGCTGGGTTGCCTCACTCCGCCCAACCCGGCACCAAGCCGCTTGCTGAGACAGCAGCGGTTGTGGTGCAAACCACTTCTGTTGGGACTGGTGCCGCTGCCGCCTCTTCCTCCGCGTCCTCCAGTGCGTTGGAGCGTCCCGAGTGGATGGTCACCACGGGCCACGCATCGGCTCTCACCGCCACCGCACCGCCCGTACCACCTCTGGCGCCCCTGACTTTGGCGGCTCAAACGAAGGGCTACCGAAAGGAATCTAAGTCCTGGGGTCATGGTTCAACGGGCACCCCCCGGACATCTGAGGACGAGATGAACGTCACGCCGTTCTTGCCTGCAACGCAACGCAAGGAGCGGCCTCCGACGACCAAGCCAGCACAAAGGCCTAAAAAGCCCAATCCAAGAGTAACAGCCCCAAAAGACGACATGTGAACACACACGAACACACACACTACCGTCATTCTTAAATTTAAATATTGGGAACAGAAATCATCATCCAATGAAACTGTAGAAGCCTCCTTAAAAATATTGACGATGTGTATGAGATTCTTCATGCTAGTCAACCAAGTATTATGTGTCTCCAGGAAACCCCCCTCAATTCTAAACAAACAAACTTCTTAAATAGGTACATGGTATTCAGATAGGACAGGGTTGGCTATACCCACTCTTGAGGAGATGTGGCCATTATCGCTGGGAAATCATTAGCATGCCACACTCTCTCTTTAAACACTGTCCTCGAGGGTATAGCAATCCGTACAACACTATTTATTAGGTTGATATAAGTATGCTTCATTTTCATCTCTCCTGATTTTGACCTTCTTAGCTTAGATTTCGAGGCACTGGTTGACCAGCTGCCTGAATCATACATACTAATAGGTGACCTAATGCGCACAACTCACTTTGGGGCTCCTCCAGAACGGATGCCCGAGGTCGCCTGATAGAGAACTTTCTTACATCCTCCGGAGCATGCCTTTTCAACAAAAAACAGCCTACATACCATAACTTAGGACACAATACATACTCCCACCTTGACATGGCTATTGGATCCGCAGTTCTCTTTCCATGCTTTCAGTTTGGGGTGGGCACGGACCCATATGGCAGTGACCACTTCCCCACTTCATTACGTATATAGGTACAGGCCCGAGCAGTCAATCTTCCCATAAGAGGTTTAATGAATCAAAAGCAAACTGGAGCACATTCACACAAACATCTCAACTGCACCACACATCTATAAAACACCTACACGTGGACGAAGCCCCCCAACTCATAACGGCGCCCATGGACGACGCCCCCGAGAAGTCCATCCCCCATGCCTCCAGTGCGTTTCGCACCCCAAGGAGGCCCTTGTGAAACGAGGACGGCAGGCGGGTGCGAGAGGTCCAGAACAAGGCGTGGGGTGTCCTTCGCCGGTACCCCACGTCAGATAAACTCCTTTGTTTTAAACGGGCATAGGCTTTTAGGAAGCGAGTGCGTCGTGAGGCGAAAAGGGAAAGTTGGTGCACCTTCTTTACTTCCGTCAACTCATACACTGACACACACATAGTCTGGACATGAATAAGCAAACTAAAAGGACAACAGACACACAGCCTGCCCCTGGTTAGTACAACAGGGGATACACTGGAAGACCAGGCTAACACACTCGCACAACACTTCCAACACGTGTCCAGTTCGGCGCACTACACCAACACTTTCATGAAACACAAAACATCTGTAGAAAAGAAGTCCCTGCTTGATTACAACAAGGCTCACACTTATTACAATTGTCCTTTTTCAATTCATGAGGCTGAAGGGTGCTCTGAGCACATGTAAGCCTTCAGCCCTTGGTGCAGACAAATTGACATACACCATGATACACCTACACCCAGACACTCTTTAAGCACTTCTACATATATACAATAACATATGGCTTTCGGGGCACAATCCTCGCTCTTCGAGGGAGGCACTAGTAGTGGTTTTCTGGAAGGAAGGAAAGGAACCTTCCTCTCCAGCTAGCTATCGGCCCATCGCCCTTCCAAGCTGCCTCTGCAAGCTCCTCGAGAAGATGATAAACAGGAGACTTGTGTACTTTCTTGAGTACAACGGTCTTCTCGAGGCTGCCAGGCAGGCTTCAGGACGGGGCGACGTACAAATGACCAACTTGTCGCCCTTGAAAATTACATCAAGGACGCTTTCATTTACAAACAGTTTTGGCAATGGTGTTTTTTTGAACATGAGAAGGCCTATGATACCACTTGGCGTTACGGGATCCTCAGTGACCTGAAGTGTTTTGGTGTTTCGGGCCTAATGCTCAACACCTTTGCAAGGTATTTGTCCGAAAGAATATTTTGCGTCAGAGTAGGGACCGCACTCTCAAGAGTTTATGTGCAAGAAAACGGCGTTCCGCATGGTGGAGTTCTAAACTGCACTCTGTTCATAGTCAAGATGAACTTCTTTGGGAAGGCATTCCCACCTACAATTTCTTATTCAATGTGTGCAGATCACGTCCAGGTATCTTTTAAATCATGCAATATATCCATCTGTGAGCGTCAAGTCCAGCTGGGTGTCAAAAAACTTGCCAGATGGGCAGACAAAAACGGTTTTAAACTTAACCAAGAAAAAAACACCTGTGTTGTCTTCTCCAGGAATGGTGGGATCCATCCGGACCAAGACATTACCGTTTGACGTACCGATTCCTGTGAGGAAGGAACACAGGTTTTTAGGTGTGGTATTGGATGAAAAGCTTACGTTCATCCTTCACATTACACGATTGAAACATAAATGTCTTAAGGCTCTCAACATTCTAAAGTGTTGTTCCACCAGTCCTATGGAACGGAGAAGCAACTCCTGTTACGTATTTTCACAAGCCTTGTGGGGTCTAGATTGTACTATGGCAGTGTTGTGTATGGGTCAGCCACGAAAACTGTACTTTAAATGCTCTACCCAGTGCTTCATTTGGGGCTTCGCCTCTCTTGTGGCGCATTCCGTACGAGCCCTGTACAGTCTTTACGCAGAGTGTGACACATGGTGCTAATCACACCAGCGAACCTATGTTGACTTGTTATATGACTCTAAAATTTTATGAATGGACAACCATCCATTTAAACCGGTTTTTATTGATACATCTACAAGACAGCTGTTTTTAAATCGCCCATCCATTTCTGTTCCCTTCTCGCAGAGAGTGAGGAATGAGGTCACTATTCATAAGGTCTTCTTTTCAGACATATTCAAGTCATCTCACACTGACCTTGTAGCACCATGGCATCTTCGTTCTGTTGCACGTGACTTGTCTTTTTAAAATACAATAAGATCAGGACACCAAGAAATGTGATTTTGCAGAATTTATTTAAGTGCAGGACAAATACAGGGCTTCAGAGTTTTTCAGCGATGCATCTAAAACGTTCACTGCAGTCTCTTGTGCTGCGCATGGACCCAATTTTGAAGCATCTAGAACCTTGAATTTAAATACAGGTATATTTAGGGCAGAGGCATATGACATTTTTCTGGTTATAAATCTCATAGGTGAACATCATATTTCTAAATTCATTATCTATACAGATTCGTTGATCGCCGTCCGTGCATTATCATCGTAAAAGTCATCGAAAAACCATGTCGTTAATCTTGTCCTCAAATCATTTATGCTATTTTATTAGTCAAACCTTGGGTTGACTGTGTGTTCGTTGCCAGGCCACTATGGCATTGCCGGAAATAAACTGGCTGATAAAATGGCCGCCAGTGCTGCACTCCGAAACACAGTATACTTAACAACAGTACCCTACACAGACCTCAAGCCACACATAAGACAGCAACTCCGTAAAACTTGGCAAGCAGACTGGAGCGAACAGTCAGACAACAAACTACACGTAATTAAACCACACTTGGGACAATACACTACTGACTCACACAACAGGCACATTGAAGTTACCTTAGCTAGGTTACGAATAGGCCATACACATGTAATACACTCGCACTGCTAACGGGATTTCCAAGACCTTTGTGTAGTAGTAGTAGTAAAGCTTTTATTTGGGGAAGAGAGGGCTGAAGCCACTTGTTGGGGAAAATGGGATATGAAGTAGGGTATTACACAGGTTGCTTCAGTTCCAGGCACTTTTTCTTTTATTCGCTGACTGTTCGGAGGCTTCGCCGGGGTCGTCCTTCGTCAGACCACCCGCGACAGACCACTTTTGGTAGCAAATTTGCCTATTTCGTGTAATAAAGACTTATCTAATACGGTATGTGCTTCTTGGTGTATGGTGTTTAAAAAGGGCATACACATCAGGTGTGGGGATGGCCTATCCGTGATACACATCCTCATTCAATGCAAGGCACTCGACATTACATGACGCAAACACTTTATAAAGCTTTACAGAAACATATTCCATTGCATTCCTCATAGTTTTTAGGAGACGATGCCATGTTTTCTGTCCAGCGCACCTTCAAGTTTCTTTCAGAAGTTCAATTCTTACAGCTCATCTGATACCACTCATAGTTTTACTCCTGTTCCTATACAGCAGCCACCTTTTATTTTTTAAACAACTCTTGGTCTTCATCCTGGCCTTTACACTAGCCATGCTCATAGCCTTTCTTGGTTTTATTCATGCTCCCACTAAACTTTAGGTTGTCACCAATTCATCAAACGACTTACCTGGTGCTCTTTGTCCTATTTGGCCTTCAGCCATTAACCTTCAAACATTATCATCATCATCATCATTATCATCCATTTGAATGCGAAGCGCAGTTGGAGTTTTACTGCCTGTGAGGAATAAAAGATTGTGGCAAATTACGAAATTAGTTTACCAGTGTTTTACCAACCGTATGTAGATCTGTTTACCTTGCTAATTCCATACATACTGTTCCATTCTAACTGTAATAAAAATACCACGCTACACAAACACAATGTCACTTTCAAGAAGAAGCTTCAAAGCGGAAGAAATATTTCAAAGTAATTTATCTTTTTTTATTTTGTTGCACAGAAATAACTGCTAAGTCTATATATGTCGTTATATTCTTGATGTAATAAAAATTCCACAACCTAAACACAACGCCAAAATCAAGCCGATCCTTCAAAGTGGAAGACTGTATTTTAAACTATAGGACATGCTCTGAAACAACAATCAAAAAATGTCGATGTGCATCGACATGTCTGTGTTCACCCAAATATCTTGAATTTGAATGCGAAGCGTCTGTGGCGTTTCACTGCTTGCGAGGAAAAAGAGATTCAGGCCATATATTCCGAAATTAGAGCAACATTGTTATGCCAACTGTATGCAAAGCTCTGTTTACCTTGCTAATTTTATACATACTGTTCAATTCTTTCTGGAATAAAAAACACGGTGCATATACACAATGTAAACATAAAGACGAAGCTTCAGAGTGGAAGAAATATTTTGAATGAATTAAGTTGTTTTTAGTTTGTTCCACAGAAACAACTGCGTATTCTTTATAGGTCGTTCCTTTCTTGATGTAGCAAAAAAATCACGCAAAAGAAACACAAGGCCTATATCAAGCCGAAGGTTCAAAGTGGAAGCCTCTGCATTTTAAACATTGAGACATGCTTTGCAACAACTATCAATACACGTCGATGTGCATGGACATGTCTGTGTTCACTAAAATATCTTCAAGTTGAATGCCAAGCGTCTATAGCATTTCACTGCCTGTGAGGAATAAAAGATTGTGTCAAAATATTTCGAAATTATTTTACCATTGTTATGCCAACCGTATGTAGAGCTCAGTTTACCTGGTTAATTTTGTGCATACTGTTCCATTCTTGATAAAATAGATTTATCAGGCTACATAAACATGATGCCAATATCAAGACACTTGAAATCGGTAGAAATGTGTCAAAAAATCAATGTGATTTTCATTTGTTGCAAAAAAACAATTGCTTATCCCATATATGTTATTCCATTCTTGATGTTATAAAAAAATCACGCAACATAAACACTACGCCAATATCAAGCCGAAGCATCAATGTGGAACACTGTATTTTAAACTATAGACATGCTCTGAAACAACAATCAAAACATGTCGATGTGCATGGACATGTCTGTTTCCACCCAAATATCTTCAATTTGAATGCGAAGCGCCTGTAGCGTTTTACTGCGTGTGAGGAATAAAAGATTGTGGCAAAAAATTCCGAAATTAGGGTAAATTGTTATGCCAACTGTGTGTAGAGCTCCATTTACCTCGCTCTTTCCCTACATACCGTTTTGTTCTTCATGCAATCAAAATATCACGCTACATAAACACAATGTCAATATCAAGACGCTTCAAGTGGGAAGAAACGTTTCAAAGAAATCCATCTGATTTTATTACTTTGCAAAGAAACAATTGCTTATTCGAAATATTTCGTTCCATTGCAAATGTTATAAAATATCACGCTACATAGACACGTCAATTTCATGCGGAAGCTTCAAAATTGAAGAATATGTATTTTATACAATAGGACATGCTCTGATACAACGATCAAAATATGACGATGTGCATGCACGCGTCTGCATTCACCCAAATCTCTTCAATTGGAATGCGAAGCGCCCTTGGCGTTTTACTGCTGTGAGGAATAAAAGATTGTGGCAAAATATTATGAAATTAGTTTAACAATGTTATACCAGCTGTGTGTAGAGCTGTGTTTACCTTGCTCATTCCGTACGTACTGGTTTGTTCTTGACGTAAAAAATATCGCTCTCCATAAACACAATGTCAATATCAAGCCAAAGATGCGAAGGGGAATACTGTTTATTTTATAATATAGGGCATGCTCTGAAACAACGATCAAAACACGTCGACGTGTATGGACATGTCTGTGTTCACACAAATCTCTTCAATTTCAATGCCAAGCGCCTCTAGTGCTTCGCTGCCTGTGAGAAATAAAAGATTGTGGCAAATTATTCCAAAGTAAGGTGAACAATGTTACGCCAACTGTATGTAGAGCTCTGTTTACCTTGCTAATTTCATACATACTGTTCCATTCTTGTGTAATAAAAATGTCACGCTACATAAATACAATGTCGATTTGAAGAGGTTTTAATCTGATTTTATTTCGTTGCAAAGAAACTATTGCTCATTTCATATCTATTCCATTCTGTCATTGTATCGTTCCATTCGTTCCATCACAGAAACGATGCGGCAGGCTCACAACCGTCCCCTGTTGTGCAGATCTTCGGCATCTTTACCCTGTTGTCACCCGCTTGCCTGCCTCGTAGCTGCCTGGAGCTTCGTCCGCTACTTCATGCGACTGTCCAGTCCGCACAGTGTGCCCCGGATTCTTCAAGCCGCTGCCAGTCGCCGTCGTCTTTCCTGCTGCCTTCCCACCTACAATGGGGCTGACTGGATATCCGGAGCCACTTCTGCGCATCCCTCCGATATAAAGCCGAAGCAAAACAAGCGCTCCCTTCAGTGGGCTCGGCCGCACAGCAAAGATGCGGCACGCTCACAACCCCCCCCCTTTTTTTTTTGTGCAGATCATCGGCATCTTTACCCTGTTTTCACCCACTGGCCTGCCTCGTAGCTGCCTGGAGCTTCGTCCGCTACTTCATGCGACTGTCCAGTCCGCACAGTGTGCCCCGGATTCTTCAATCTGCTGCCAGTCGCCGTTTGTCTTTCCTGCTTCCTTCCCACCTACAAGCGCTGACTGGATATTGGGGGCCACTTCTGCGCATCCCTCCGATATAAAGCCGAAGCAAGCAAGCCCTCCCTTCAGTGGGCTCGGCCGCACAGCAACGATGCGGCACGCTCACACCCGCCCCCTGTTTTTTGTGCAGATCATCGGCATCTTTACCCTGTTTTCACCCACTGGCCTGCCTCGTAGCTGCCTGGAGCTTCGTCCGCTACTTCATGCGACTGTCCAGTCCGCACAGTGTGCCCCGGATTCTTCAAGCCGCTGCCAGTCGCCGTCGTCTTTCCTGCTGCCTTCCCACCTACAATGCGCTGACTGGATATCCGGAGCCACTTCTGCGCATCCCTCCGATATAAAGCCGAAGCAAGCAAGCCCTCCCTTCAGTGGGCTCGGCCGCACAGCAACGATGCGGCACGCTCACACCCGCCCCCTGTTTTTTGTGCAGATCATCGGCATCTTTACCCTGTTTTCACCCACTGGCCTGCCTCGTAGCTGCCTGGAGCTTCGTCCGCTACTTCATGCGACTCTCCAGTCCGCACAGTGTGCCCCGGATTCTTCAATCCGCTGCCAGTCGCCGTCGTCTTTCCTGCTGCCTTCCCACCTACAATGCGCTGACTGGATATCCGGAGCCACTTCTGCGCATCCCTCCGATATAAAGCCGAAGCAAGCAAGCGCCCCCTTCAGTGGGCTCGGCCGCACAGCAACGATGCGGCACGCTCACACCCGCCCCCTGTTTTTTGTGCAGATCATCGGCATCTTTTTCCCTGTTGTCACCCGCTGGCCTGCCTCGTAGCTGCCTGGAGCTTCGTCCGCTAC
>CM023454.1:166907685-167047685 GCA_013339765.2 Haemaphysalis longicornis | reverse complement strand
GGGAATCCGTTCTAGAGGAGCCCCAAAGAAGTTGTGCGCATTAAGGTCGCCTGATATGATGTATGGTTCGGGCAGCTGGTCGACCAGCGCCTCGAAGTCAGAGCTTAGAAGTGCAAAATCAGGAGAGATGTAAATTGAGCATACCGTTATTAACCTATTAAATATTATCGTACGGATTGCTACAGCCTCAAGGACAGTGTTCAGAGTGACAGGGTGGCAGGCTAAGGATTTCCGGGCGACAATTGCCACACCTCCTGAAGAGTGTGTGCAGCCAACCCTGTCCTTTCTGAATACCATGTTCCTATTTAAGAAATTTGTGTGTTTAGAATTGAGGTGGGTTTCCTGGAGACACATGATACTTGGCTGACTGGCATGCAGAATCTCATACACATCGTCAAGATTTTTAAGGAGGCCTCTGCAGTTCCATTGTATGATGTTTTCTGTTCCCATTATTTAAGTTTAAGAATAACTGGAGTATGTGTGTGTGTGTTTGTTCATGTGTCGTCTTTCGGGGCAGTTATTCTTGGATTTTTAGGCTTTTCTGTCTGCTTGGACATCGGAGGCCTCTCCTTGCGCTGCGTAGCAGGCAGGAACGGCGTGACATCCATCTCCTCGTTGGATGCCAGAAGGGTGCCCGGCGGACCAGGCCCCCCCGACTTGGCCCCCTTTCGGGAGCCCTTCGATTGAGCCGCCACCGCCAAGGGCGTCCGGGGTACCAGAGGTGGCACGCGAGGGGCGGTGGCGGCGGGAGCCGATGCGGGGCCCCCGGTGTCCATCCGGTCGGCAACCTCCAACGCACTTGAGGAAGGGGATGCAGAGGCGGGAGCGGCACCGGTCCCCACAGAAGAGGTTGTCACCACAACCGCTGCTGCCTCAGCAAGCGGCGTGGCAACGGACTGGGCTGCCTGAGGCACCCCAAGGGGGGGTGGCGGAGGATGGACCAGGTCAGACTCGCTGAACTGGCTCCCTGTGGACACCAGACGCCGCTCCGCCCCCCGGCGAGCCGCGTCGGCGTACCTCCCCAGGGGGAAAAAGGGCGAATTTCTTCCGCGCCTCTGGGAAGGTGATGTTCTCTGTTACTTCGACATTGATGATTTTCTTTTCTTCTTGAAATTTCTCACATTTGCGGGAGTACGCCGCGTGCGATCCCCCACAGTTAACACAAGTGAAGGTGGTGGAGTTGCAGTTATCTGTCGGGTGGTCCTGTGCGGCGCATTTGGCACAGGTCGTTTTGCCGCGGCAAGAAATGGTACCGTGCCCGAACCGCTGGCATTTGAAGCAGCGGCGCGTGTTTGGTATGTACGGTCGGACTGGACATCGTATGAAACCTGCATTGACCGACTCGGGGAGCGTTGAGCAGTCAAATGTCAAGATCAAGTGTTTCGTACGAATTTCGGTGTCATTTCGACGCATGATTATCCTTCGCACTGCCGTCACGCCCTGATCTCGAAGGCCATCGAGCAGATCTGTCTCTGTTTCGTTCATCAGGTCAGGATCGGAGATGACGCCCTGGGAACAGTTCAGCGTGCGGTGGGGTGTGATCTTTATGTCTGTATCTACCATGCGGGTTTGTTTGAGGAGGTTGATAGATTGCTGCCTGTTGTTAATTTCTACCAGGATTTCCCCTGTTCTGAGTTTCTTGGCTTTGTAGGATTTCCCTACAATGCCCTCAAGGAACTTGGAGATGAGAAAAACAGACTGTGCAGTGACGGGCTTTGACTTGTCAAGAGATTCCATTATAAGAAAGCGAGAAATTGTCAGGTTTTGGAGATGTCAACTCTGTCAAGGGAGGAAAGGAGGCTTCGGTGCGGCCCCTTTTCGGGGGCCGATCACGTTTTTGGGGGGGTTTTGAATTATCCATATAGCATAGGAAAAAGCAGGGAGACGGGGGAACTTTCTTCTTTGACCTTATCCTGGTAGCCAAAGAGGTCCCGGAGCTCCCTGCCTGGTAAACAGGCGGGGAGCCCATTCGCCGGAGCTTGACCTGGGCTCCGACGGCCACCGTTCGTGGTTTCTAACCCTCCACCTATAAACACATCGCCCCGGTTGCATCCAGCTTATGTTTGGGGGCTCGGGGTCCGCGGTGTCGCCAGTTCCGTCACCAAGATTGCTCAAGGTGCCCCGTGCGGGGTGCTTGACGACTTGCTGGGACCCGATGGCCACGACGACCAAGACGGCCCCCTTCACGAGTTTGTACGTTGAAGCGAACAAGCACTCGCTCTGGCATGCCGGCGAATCTAACAGCACCACTGCTGTGATACGGCTAGCTACAATCTCCACCACCGACATGCAACCTTCTTATTTGGGGATGATAAGGATGGTTTCAGTCTAATGGCGCAAGGCCGACAAGGGCAAAGGGTGCCACAGAAAAAGTGGTTTGATGAGGACAGATGAGCAAATATATATAAATGGTCTTGGTATATACAAACGTAAAGCACATGAGAGAGGATGACTGGTGTAAAGGGCCAGGTTGTCATTATGCATGGTGTTCAATGTTATGTAAAACGTTGATCTAAGGGAGAAACTTAAAAACAAGCTCGTTGAAAAACAGGGGCTCGTCTCCAAAAAGTATGATGGGTGAAACGGGATGTGTTGTCTGTACAATTGTGGAAAGTGTTTGCGTCGGGTGGTGTCAAGTGTCTTGCATTGAATGAGTATGTGAACTACGGTATTGCCTCTCTGCACCTGCTGCACTGGAGTCTTGAAGATCCCGTCAGCAGATACGAGTGCATTGAATGGGTGTGCCCTATCCGTAGCCTACCTAAGAATACTTCCGTGTGTCTTTTGTGCGAGTCTGTTGTGTACCATCAAGTGTGGTTTTATTACGTGTAGTTCGTTATCTGTCTGTTCATTTCACTGTGCTTGCCATTTGCTACGAAGTTGTTGTAGAATTTGTGCCTTAAGGTCACTGTGTGGTAGTAATCTTATATCTATTGTGTTTCAGAGTGCGGCAACAGAGGCCTTCGTATCAGCAACCCCATTTCCAGCAATCTCAGCGTGCGACGAACCCACCACAACACCAGAACAAGTTCTTGGGCTTATATGGACAAGATAGTGTTGGAGGAGGAGGAGGAAACAACTTTATTGAGACCTGCAGATGAGACGTGGCCTAAACGTCGCGTCGGTCTGCCGCACGTCGCCTGCTACCTCTTCATGCTGAACCTCCGAAGGAGGTAGCACTTTCGGGTCGCTGGCGTTCGAGGGCAGCCAACACCTGCTGGACGGCCAGAAATTGGATGTTGTAGTCCTTGCTTCTCGCCGCGTCCATAAATTGCGGCGGGATCACTGTGGCTGCGTTGGCCTTGCTTGGATTCACTTCGCAGTTCCATAGGATATGAGCCGCAGTGGCTCTCTCCTTCTTACACAATACACAGTTATCACTTACATACACTTCAGGGCACATGTGCTTGGCTAACACCGGGGTTAATAGCGAGTTCGTTTGTAGCTGTCTAAATGTCACTGATTCTTCTCTTGTCAATTTTGGGTGAGGTGGCGGGAGAGTCCGGCGATTAATGCGGTACCACTCGAGGATGTCCCCGTATGTGATGAGTGGCTCCGTCTCCACAGGCTGGGTCGACTTAGGGGAGGAGGCCGGACTATCAAGCGCGCCGCGGCAGGTGAGCGCGTGCGCTGCCCGGTCGGCCTCCTCGTTCCTGTTGTCATGCCCTTCGCGGAGACCCAGGGGGCCCACATGCGCTGGGAACCACCGTAGAGTTATTGGCATCGTCCGGGGGGGTAGGGCACCGCACACCCTCACTGCACCGGGGGACACATGGTTCGTGGCATAGCTCAGTATTGCGGGTCTTGAGTCACTAAGCACTGTAGTGCACTTTGGGTTCGTGATGGCTAGCGCGATGGCTAGCTCTTCTGCGTGGTGGGCGTCTCGGGCTGTGAAACTTCCTGCAGTGTACGTCTCTCCTGACGCGGCTGCTATCACTACCGCGGCGTAGGTATTAGGTCGGTTGGGATACTTCGCGGCGTCAACGTAGTAAGCGCCGGTGTCTGCAGCGTGTGTAGCGGTAAGCGCCTTCGCCCTGGCGAGTCGGCGTTCTTGATTATGCTCCGGGTGCATATGTCGGGGAACCGGAGGCACGTGGAGGCTGCGCAGTAGGCTCTGTGGCAGGGATAACGGGACGTTGTTGTCCTGTGATTCTTGTCTGTGGTAGCCAATGCGCTGCAAGATGTAGCGTCCAGTGCGGGTCTGTGACAGTCTCGTGAACTGTGCCATGCGCTGGGCTTCGGCTATTTCGTCCAGGGTGTTATGAACGCCCAGTTCGAGGAGCTTGTCTGTGTTGGTGTGTAGGTAGAGGCCGAGTGCCGCCTTGTATGCCTTGCGGATGATGATGTTGAGCTTTTGGCGCTCGACGGCCTTCCAATTGTGAAAGGCTGCCACATAGGCAATGTGACTGATTGCAAACGATTGTATTAATCTGAGAAGGCTAGCCTCCCTCATGCCTGCATGGCGCGTGGACACCCTCCTTATAAGTCTGGTGGCTGCGGCGACTTTGGTTTCCAACTTGCTGATGGCGAGGCCGTTCTGTCTGAGCGCATCTAGGTGGAGGCCTAGTACACGCAGGGTCTTTACGTGTGGGATTGTGGTTCCGTCTCTTGTTCTAAGGGTGATGTTTGCAGCCGTGGAGGTACGGGTCCGGCGCTCGTGAGGAGGTAGGATTAGAAGCTCAGACTTGGTCGGGGAGCATATTAGGCCAGTGCTCTGAAGCCGGTCCTCGATAACGTCAATCGCTTGTTGTAATGTAGCTTCAATGTGGCCGTCGCTGCCTCCCGTCACCCAGAGGGTAATATCGTCGGCGTAGATGGTGTGCCTGACGTCGGGAAGGCTAGCAAGATGGTTAGCCACATCAATCATTACTAGGTTGAATAGCATGGGGGAGATCACCGACCCCTGCGGTGTCCCAATGCTGCCCAGTGATTTTGAGGGGAGCTGTATATCCCCGGCATGGATAGTTGTGGTTCGGTCGGACAAGAAGTCTTTGACGTACGAGAAGGTACGCCGTCCCATGTTGAGGCGGGATATCTGCCCCTAGGATGGCTGAATGACGGACTCGATCAAAGGCGCTTTGAAGGTCCAGGCCCAGAACCGCTCTGTTGTCGAGGGTGCGAGTCGGC
The DNA here is from genome assembly GCA_013339765.2 of Haemaphysalis longicornis. Taxonomy (NCBI): domain Eukaryota; kingdom Metazoa; phylum Arthropoda; class Arachnida; order Ixodida; family Ixodidae; genus Haemaphysalis; species Haemaphysalis longicornis. The sequence continues at coordinate 167,042,558 of CM023454.1, read as the reverse complement.
TGGTCGACGACTTCGTGTTTGAGTAACAGCATGGCATCCTGAGTTCCTAATTTCGCCCGGAAGCCGAGAATCGTGTTCGGGTATAGCTCTTCGCTTTCCAAGTATAGCTGCCACCGGTTGAGCAGTACATGCTCAAGGACTTTGCCCATGCAGGATGTGAGTGAGATGGGGCGCAGATTGTCTATGTGAGGAGGCTTCCCAGGTTTAGGTATTAGGACTGTTTTCGCCTCCTTCCAGCGTTTTGGTAGTCGACCGCCACGCCAGCACTCGTTGTAGAAACGTGTGAGAGCGGAGACGGCCGCATCATTTAGGTTGCGGAGAGCTTTGTTCGACGTCCTGTCGGGTCCTGCTGCCGATCTACAGTTGATTGTTTGTAATACTGCCCTGACTTCCCACTCTTCAATGTCTCTGTCGAGGAGAGCGTTGTCTGCTCCCGTGTAATCTGGGAGAGGCTCAGGGGGGGTAGATGGCAGGTATCTAGCGTTCAGACGTCGGCAGACTTCAGGTTCGCCGAGCTCTTGCTGAGCCCGATGTAGGGTACGGGCAAGTCCGTGGCGCTGCGTTTCTTTAGCTTTGTTCTCATCTAGCAAGTGTCGTAGGAGGTGCCAGGTGCGACTCTTATGCATCTGTCCATCGGCTTCTTGACATACCGCGTGCCACTGCTGACGACAGAGGACTGCACAGTGCTTCTCGATTTCTCGGTTGAGTATTGCAATTCTCTTGCGGAGCTTCCGGTTGTGTCGTTGTGTTTCCATCTGTTCTGTAGGGACTTCTTTGCCACGAGTAAGTGTGTGAGTCGACTGTCAGCTTGTGGGGTGGAGTCGTCGAGCTCAACGTCGGTGGTGGCTGCTTGGGCCGCTTCGTTAAGGGCTTGCGTCCATTTCTCGATGTCTTCCACATGTTCTGGGATGCTTTCCAGTGCCCTGCGATAGGCGATCCAGTCTGTTATGCGTTGTGTTTTGGGGTCAAGTGTTTGCGCTGTGGACTGTAGCGGCACGGTAACTTCTATGATGCAATGGTCGCTGCCAAGCGTCTCCCCGGTATTGCGCCAGCGTATCCCGGCACCGCTGTGAGTCGATTTGCAGAAAGTGAGATCGGGGTTGGTGTCTCGTTGTGTCGACGAGCCGATGCGGGTATGTGCCGTGGGGTCGTTGAGCAGATGGTAATCAGCGTCTGTGGCGTCCTCAAGCAGGCTGCGTCCTTTGACGTTCGTCTTGGGGTAGCCCCAGTCCGTGTGGAACGCATTGAAGTCACCACAGAGCAACGTTGTGTTGTCTTGGGCTAGTTTTGCTTGTCTTGTGTATTAGGGTCCGAAACTTCTGCTGGAAGTGCTTGGGGTTGCTATATACGTTAACTACGAAGGTACTCTTCTTCTTTTTCCGGCCGGTGATGAGTTCCACTGCGCAGCATTCGATAGCGCTGTTCTTCAGAAGTGTGTGTTCGAGGTAAGTGATTCCTTTCCTCACCAGAGTACAAACCCCCTGGCCAGCCCCTTTACCGACGGCACGAGCGCTGGGTGGGCTGGCGTGGGAGCGGTATCCTGGTAGATTCGGAGGGGTCTCACTATGCGTTTCTTGGAGTAGAATAACATCTGGTGATCGTGGGAGTTGTCTGATGTATTGCTGTAGGGCTGCTCGCCTGCGTTGGAATCCGTTTGAGTTCCATTGCCAGACTACTAGGTCTTGATTGGAGACTAGTGTTGCTCTGGCCATGTTGGGCGTTGGTCGGGTTGCGGGTAGTGCGGACCGGGGCCGGGTCGGGAGATGGCTACTTGAATCTGAATGAGTGTCTCTTGTATCGCTTGCATGCTGTTCTGCATAGCTTGACACGTCTGCTCGAGCGCTGTAAGACGTGTGTTGATATTCGCCGTGGTGGCTTCGAGTGCTGCTAGGCGCTTGTTGGTTGTTTCGGCATGTCGTTTGAAGGCTTCTTCGTGTCGATTGAAGCGCTCTTCATGTCTGTTAAAGCGCTCTTCGAGGCGTCGAAAGGTTGCTCTCAATTTGCTGTCCTTGGGTGCGTCAGGGGCTCGTCTCTTGGCCTGAGGTTCAGGTTCATCTGCCGCCGATTCTTCGTCGGCCATTTCTTCGATGGATGTGTCTTGGGAAGGCGTTGATGATTGTTGCTGAAGGGCGAGTAGGCGATCCAGCTTCTCGGTCATCTCGGCAATGCGGGCATCTTGCTCGGCGACTCGGTGCTTTAACCTATCGTTCTCGGTTCGGAGGGCGATCATCTCTGGGCTTGGCGGAGACTTTGCTGGCGCTTGCTTGGAAGCAGGCGGCTTGACCACGTCGGCCCATGCCACTCGCTCTTTTGAACGCGCCGCTTGACCTTTCCGACTAGCGCTGCGGCGGCGGCTGGCGGAGCGTCGGCGGCTGCTACTGCGATGGGCGTGAGCGGCTGCATCTGCCCGCAGCTGGCACCTGCGCGTGCGCCTGCTCGTGCGCTCGTGGTTGCAGCTGCGGGAATTCCACTAGGCCTGATGGCCGCTGTTGCTGCTCCACGTGCTTTCGCTCCCATCGACGACGCGTGACGACGTATGGAACCTTGTAGCGGTTCTTGCACCCCGCCGCTCCTGTGGGATGGGGGCCGTTACAAAGCTTGCAGCGTGGCGTGCACTCCTTTTCATGGTCAGGGCCCGGGTTTGGTGCGTTGCATGCATAGCATACTTTGACGTCCGGGAAAGGGCATACGTCTGTGCGGTGTCCCACTTTGCCGCAACACCGGCATACCTCGTAGTGCTGGCGGTAAAGGCTGCATTTGACTAGAATTGCGCCATACTTGATGTAATTTGGTACTTTCGTTCCCTCGAACACGACAATGATGGTAGTTGACGTGCCGATTCGATGCGCTTCTAGAGCTAGTGGGTTAGCCGCGTTGACAATGTTTGTTTGCAAGTCTTCGTGCGTGTCTGTCGTTGCGATGCCATGGATGATTCCCTTTGCCGTCCCATTTGGGGCCGGTAGGTAGGCACTCACTTCGTATTCTCGACCACTTATGCAGAGGCGACGTGTGCCCGTGTATCTTTTGGTCCTGTCCTCATCGGGGGTGCTTACCACGATAATATTCTGAGCCGCGTTGGTGCAGATTGCGTCTTCTTTGGATTCCTGCAGCGTTGTCCCTGCTGCTGCGAACACAGCCGCCATAATTGTGGACGCCTCAGTGCGAGCGACGTTGAGTCCGCCTCGTGGGCGTAGCACGATCTTGTTGTCGTCTCTCGGTAGCGAACGGGGCATGCGGGCCGCCTTGTTAATTCGTGCTGTTACTCTCTTCGCATACGCGGCGTGGTTCATAAACAGGCTCCTCGCGGGTGTATATTGGCTCACCGTTGTTGGTGGAGATAGCTCGTTGTCGTAGTCGTCTGCTGGCGGCTTGCCAGCCCTCCGTGTCCGTCGGTTGAAGCTCGGTCCCACGGACGACGATAGCCGTGTGCCCCGTGTTGTAGTCGACTTGCAAATTGGAGGTTTGAGGTCCGTCGTTGTCGGTTGGGATGCTTCCGGTGTCCATGACGGCTGGCTCCATGTTGGTGGTCATCTCGTTCGCGGACGAGGCCTGGCGGCCGTCCCCGGCTCGCCGAGGGGCCGTACTCGAGCTAGGCCTCGGTTAGGCTTAGCGAGGCGGCCACGCCGGGATACAGTCGAATGCTTGTAAACCAGGAAATTCGCACTTCACCTGAGCGATGGTGGTATCAAACGGTACCCGGGTGATACTGCGTCGAACGGTGACAACGATACTTAGGAGATTGGCAATTAACACTGCGATAATTGTCATAATAGACGGAGCCGACGTGAAGTGCGTTCGCTCGCTCCGGCGATCGCAGCGCCCCTCCAAGATAGTGTTGAAAATTATAGTAAAGTGGAAGTCTGGGCCTGTTGGTTCATCATGTCTAAAAAAAAAAGTAAACAACTTGCTACATACGAACAGAAACAAGACAAGGACAATCATTAGACTTACAAGGAAAGTGTATTATAAGAACTTCCATTTTAACTACCTCATTAACTACCTCGAAAAACATAACCTTATTTTTCGGCATCAGCATGGTATCCGTAAAGGCTATTCATGTGACATCCAACTAGCTGGCTTCATTCACTAAATACATTATCTGCAGACGCTAGAATTATAGTCGACACAATTTTCCTAGACTTTTCAAAAGCATTTGATCGTGTTCTGAAAAAATCTGAAAATTCTGAGAAAGTTTTACAACTTATCTCCCCATTTTTTTAACAGTGCACTGTTAAAAACATGGGGAGATAAGTTGTGAAACGTTCTGAATTTCTGGACATCTGCTGTAGGAGCCCAAGTATGTGGGTTTTTGTTCAAAGAGATAGAGCCTTTTTTCGGATTTATTTAAGCTATTGTGTTTCAGTAATCCAGTGCTAATATGGTTTTGGTCAGCTGGAGTGACAAAGGCACCACAGTTGTTTTGAAATTGAATGTTGAGCAACAGTGAAAGGTATTACTGTACTTACATTGCGGTTAAAACGTAATTTATGGGCATCTTCAGCTGAAATTTTTTGTGGTTTTACTTACAAAAAATTTAGAAGAGTTAAGTGAAAAATCAGCATTTGTATATCAGTAAACCAGGGCTTGCATAGAGTATCGTTGCATGCAGAAGAGACAAAGGTGCTGCAGCGTTGAACATTAAATCTAACCTCACTTACCTTAAGGCTGTGCCTGCGCTTTCGTAAATATTTCCGAAACACTGCTCCTATTCTGCAATTGTTTTATTACTGGCTTGGCTTACACGAAGCCTACAACAGTGTAAGAATAATTTCAGTGATTGTGTTTAAGTAAACTAGGCGTGAATTGGATATGGAAGATGCAGAATCGACAAGAACGCTGCATTGTATCATTTTCAATGCTAAGCCTCATTAAAACAAATTGTCAACCTACATCATTGTAAAATTATAAACTAGCGGGCTCTTCAGTAGTAATTCCTGCAGAGTAAAGATCTCTCAATGGATTGAGAATAGAAATTCAGAGATTATGTTCCTGTAAACGAGGGCATGAATAGGAATGCGTTCTAGAAGAAATTGGCAGGTGCTCTGCAGTGTTCACATTATTTCTTAAGCCTCCATGACTGTAAGGCTGGGCCTATATCCTCGTAAAAACATAAAGCCAGCACCTCTTCTGTGGGAATTAGTGTATGGCTCTTTACCGGCAAGTATCTTACTTGAGTGTCAAAAAATTATTGGAGATATTTAGATTTAGTAAACATACGGCGATAATATTTCGTGCAAGCAGAAGTGACAAAGAGTCACAAGTGCTTCAAATTGAATAATATGCCCCTGTAATATAAAAGGTTCTCCTTCATTGTTGTAAAAGTTTTTAACGCAATCACCTCTTAAGTGAAAATTTTTGTATGCCTGTTCACGTACTAGATGGTTCTAGTATTTTCAGAGAAAAAATTTCAGCTTATATTTTCTAGTACACAAGAGCGTGAATAAAATTTTGGGCATACAGAAGCGACATACAGAAGTTAGCGTCACTGCCATGAGGGGCTGGGCATATGTTGCGGAAAATTCTGAATCTAGGGACCTCTGCTGTAGGAACACGTATATGTGAATTTACTTACGTGCAGCTTACGGCATTTTTTCTAAAAATAATATTAGCAGTTGTGTTCTAGTAAACAATGGCTAATACGATGTTGTGTAGCGGAAGGGAGAGTGCACAGTGTTTTTATTTTAAAGTTGTATGTTTGCCTCAATAAAAGGTATAGCTGGATTTACATTGTGGTAATAACGTCATCCATCGGCCGCTTCAGTTTATATTGCACGTGGTATTATTTCGAAAAAACTTACGACACTCAAGAAAAAATTCAGCAATTGTGTAGCAGGCAATCAAGGCCTTGCATTGGAATTTTGTTGCATGCCTAAGGGACAAGTGTGCTGCCGTGTTTACATTAAATTTTAAGCCTTACTGCCCAGAAGGCTGTGCCTAAAATTTCATAAATATTTATGAAACACTGATCTTCTTCATTTGATTTATTTACCTGGATGGCTTATAAGGAGACTATAACAGTTTTAGTATAATGTTAGTGCTTGTGTTTGAGTAAACAACGTGCGTGAAAAGGATTTATTGCATGTAGAATCGATAGGAACACTGCATTCTTATATTGAATGCTAAACCCCAGTGAAAATAATTGCGACACCTGCATCACTGTAAAATTACGAACATATCGGCCGCTACAGTAGTAATTCTTGCATGTAAAGATCTTCCAACGGTTTGAGAAAAAATTCTGCGCTTGTATTCCTGTAACACAGGGCGTGAATAAGAATGCGTTCATTGAACAAGCTGGCACTTGCGCGGCAGTGTTCACAGTTATTCTTAAGCCTTCATGTCTGTAAGGCTGTGCGTATATTTTTGTACAAACTTTAAAATCCAGCACCTCCTCTATAGGAATTTGTGTATGCCTGTTCACTTTTTTTTCAAGATTTTTTTTATGTTTTTTACGCATTTGTGTCAACTGTTTTTTCTGTAACCCACTCCAATCTACAATGTCAAATAATAGGGTATGTCAAAGAAATAAAAAAATAAAAGTGGACTACGACAGCTTCAAAAGTAATTGCAGAGATTTAAATTTATCAACCTCTGCGTGAATGAAATTTCGTGCACTCAGAAGAGAGTAAGAGTGGACGAGTGCTTCAAAAAATTGTTTGCCTAAGTAATAAAAAAAGCTTTCCTTTAATTTTGTAAAAATTTTAACGCAAGTACCTATTCGCTGGAAAAATTAATATGCCTGTTTACGTACGAAATGGTTCAGGCATTTTAAGTATAGGTTCACCAAATGTTTGCGACTAAACAATAAAGTGAATGGAATTTTGTGCATGCATAAGCGGCAAGACTGCAGCACTGTTGAAATTGAATGTTAAGCCTCACTGTCAATAAAATCTTGGTATATGTTGTGAAACTTTCTGAATTTCTGGATCTCTGCTGTAGGAACGCAAGTATGTGGATTTACTTACAAGGAGCCTAAAGGGTTTTTTTGGAATTATTTCGGCTATTGTGTTCTAGTAAACCAGGCCTAATAAGGTTTTCTGCAGCTGGAGCTACAAGGGCACCGTGGCTTTTTTGAAATTGAATGTTGAACCTATGTGAAAGGTAATACTGTACTTACAGAGCGGTTAAAACGTCATCAATGGGTGGCTTCAATGGAAATTGTACGGGGTTTTACTTGCAAAGAATTCAAGAGAGTGTAGCATAATTTTAGCATTTGTATTCCAGTAAACCAGGGCTTGCATAGAATATCGTTGCATGCCGAACATGCAAGTGTGGTGTGGTGTTTAACATTAAACCTTACCCTACTCACCATTAGGCTGTTCCTGCAATTTCGTAAATATTTATGCATTCTTGTCAATACAAGCTGGGCATATGTTTAAAAATGTCCGAAACTGGACAATTTCTGTAGGAATGAATGCATGTCTGTACTTCAGAGGAGCCTAGGGCATTTTCCGAAGAATAATTACGGCAATTGTGATCTAGTTAACAAGTGTGAAAATGGTTCTGTGATGCAGGAGTACAAATTTTAAGTTTGATTTCCTTTTTGAATGTTGATCCTCAGTGAAAGGTATTGCTCCTTACATGATTGTAAAAGCGTCAACTCTTGATTTCTTCAATAAAAGTTTTATGGTGTTTTACAAAGGGCTTACGAGAGTTCCGAAAAAAATTAGTACTGGCATACCAGTAATCAAGGGCTTGCAAGAAACATATGCATGCAGAAGTGAAGAGTGTTCTATAAATTTTAACAGAAATATTAGACCTGACACACCATAAGGCTGCGCCTAAAATTTTGTAAATATTTCTGGAACACTGCTGCTCTTCTGTAACATTTTTTTATGCCAGTTCGGCCTAAAAGGAGCCTGCAAGAGTTTTAGAATAATTTTAGTAATTGTGTTTTAGTAAACACGGGTGTGAGATGGATTTAGAGCATGCAGAAACGACAAGAACCATTGTCTCATTTTCACTGTTAAGCATCGGGATAATAAATGCAGTGTCAACATTATTGTAAAATTATCAAACTCTGGGCCCATTCAGTAGGACTTCTTGCATAATAAAGATCTTCCTATGGTTGGATCAAAATTCGGCGATTTTGTTCAAGTAAACGAGGGCGTGAATAGAATAGCGTTAATTAAGCCATTCGGCGTTTGCTCTGCAGTGTTCACATTTATTCTTAGCATGGTGCTATCTACACTGCGTTGTGCGCCGGCACCGGACATGTCTATATGCACTACGACATGTAGTGGCATCTAGGGAACGGAGGTAAAAGCCCGTTTTAAATTACATGGCTGGGCTAAAGCGGCGGCGTTCACCGTTTGTATCATGTTTGTATGAACTCCGCGTGCGCTGCCGCTCTTACCACGGCCTTCACAATCTTCACACGTAGGCGGACCAGACGATCAAAATGATCAAACGGGCACTTACCGTTCGCGGCTAGGCTAAAGAAGCGGCTAGCCACGGTATTCATAGTTTTCGCGTTCAGACGCATCAGACGAACAAAATTATCAGCCGGATGATTACCCTGTCCCATATTCGCCACACTTCTCAACAATGCAAACATTTAGAATTAACGAAACTTCCAACTTAATGAAAGTACAAATACAGCCGACAAGACGGTATGGCCGAAATGCGAAAGCGTAATAAGTCTGCCTGCTGTACCTCGACGCAATTTCGTTCTTGGCTGTGACCCTCATCGTCGTCAAGTCCAGCGTGTACGCAGGACCCGCGTTGCAATGATTGATGAAACTTCTTGCTACTATCAAAGCTAGTAGCTACTATCAAAGTACGCAGAGCTCAGGACCACTCGAAATGTTCATAACAAAGACGGAAAGAAAGATAAGTCAGCTGGCGCAAGCCTCTACATATGTGCCGTTTTTTTTTCGACATGACGGTCACAGGATGCTTTCGATGAAGGAAACATTTACACCGAATTGTCAAAATCATGCAATATTGACGGGACCAACCGAATATTTCTCATTACCTTCAGATACATCCTTGCAAGAGCACAGAGAAGGCATTTCTCTCGCAAAAAGGGCAGCGGGTACAGCCCTTTTTTGCTACAATATATTGAGTGGGTGTCATTACACATTATAAAGCAGAACTATGTCTACCTAAAAACGGAAACTTACTACAGAGACCAACAACAATATTGGTTTAAAATAAGGGGCCTAAGTATTTTGTTCCAAATGATTTGCGATTGTTCCAGGAGACCCCCAAAATCTATTATAGCACCACATTGCGAGGAAACAACAGCCAAAAACGAACACCATTTGACATTCCTTTACAGAGCTAAAAATGTCTAGAGTGAACATGTGGCTGGTTAGTAGACACAAATGTTGATTTGAGAAAACAGCTAGAGGATGAGTTAAGAAGTTTTTTTTAATGCAAAGCAAGCTATTGACTTCGTCGAAAAGCTCTGACAAAGAATCTTTTTTGGTTTTCACCACATCGAGAATGGATTGTCGTGACTGCATTCTGTAAGCAGATTGGCTGTGCGTATTATGAGTGCAGTGCTCAAAAGAAATGAATATGAGAAGAGACATTGATTCACTACAAAGTCGCAGTGGCCAACACCATCTTGAAACACTTTACGTTATAAGTTACTCTAGGAGTCTCAATTATGGCACGGGAAGTCAATTGGTGCAGCCCGTGCGTGAGTTGCAAGTGCACTCCTGATTTGAAAGTTTCCATTGTGGGGAGGGGTACTTCGAAGATTGGGTGAGAACTGGTAGAGGCTTTCATGGTCAACAAAGGAGGAGAGAAATGTGTTCGTGAGCCTTCGGGGGCAATAATTGATAAAGATATAGCGTTTCTGATTGCAGCCTAAGATGACTATGGTTTGAGAGTGAGTTCTGTGGCGATTATGGGTGTTTGAAGTGGGACAGGGTCATCGATCTACGCGTGCGTCGTTTTTTCTTAAATTGTTATTTATTTCAAAAAACCCTAAAGGCCCTCTGGGGTGGGCATTACATAGGATAGGGGGGTTACACAGGGGTCACATAAATTAGAACAAGAACAAAATAAATACAAGAACTAAAAAATGGCAGAAATAGTAACATTGGTATAGTCCAAACAAATGTAAAAAAAATTGGTAGAACAATAAGAACAGCTATTGGTACAGTAACTAGAACAAACTACACAGATTATAACCACATGTTATATTACCACATGTCATCTGACAACGCAAGAACTGAATGAAATGTGGCAGTGAAATGATACATATTATACATTCATATTTTTGGCACAAAGCATTAGTAAATGTCGTGGTATTCGGTTCAGTAACACTGTTTGATGGTAGATTATTCCAGTCTATTGTGGTACGAGGAGCAAATGAATCGGCAGAAGCAACGGTACGACTTGTGATGCGTTTGATTTTGCATAAATAACCTCGACGCGGAAAAATGGCGGCGGGTTCACAGATAAATTCCTTTCAAAGGCATGCATGGAACTACAGTTTATGAAATAATGTTAAGCGAGATATGTTGCGACGATGCGATAATGTTTCCAGTTCAGCAGGATTTTTTTAATTCGGTTACGCTGCTATAGGGTGAGTAGTTAGAAAAGGTGAAGTGGACGGCACGGTTTTGTAAGGCTTCTAAGTCATTTATTAGATATTCCTTATGAGGGTTCCAAATGGCTGCCGCGTCTTACGTTTAGGGCGTAATATTGTAATATAAGCTAACTTTAGTAAAAGCACGGGAGCACGTCTCAGGTTACGTTTAAAAAAAACCAAGCGAACGGTCAGCAGACGCGAGGTAATGGTTAATGTGATTATTCCATGTCAAGTTACTGGTTAGATGTACGCCAAGGTATTTATAGGTGGAAGTTCTGTCCACGAGGCTGTTGTTTAATATGTAGGATGCTGAATTTTGGGAGGCGTGATTAGTAAAGAACACTAGTTTTGTTTTAGCAAGGTTTAGAGGCATTAGCCAGGTTGAGCACCATGTGTTTATAGCATTTAGGACAGATTGTAGAATATCGTGGTCATGGTTAGATTGAATTTTACGGTATAATATGCAGTCATCCGCAAATACCCTAAGTTAGATTTAACGCTGTCTCGTAGATCATTATTTTAAACTAGAAAAAGTAAGGGCCCGAGTACACTTCCCTGAGGGACAACAGATGTTACGGGGACTAGACAGGAGTTGTGATTGTTAACTGATGTAAATTGCATCCTGTCAGAAAGAAAGTCTTTTGTTCATGTTATAACAGCAGATTCGATGTTCAGTAGCGATAGCTTGTGAATAAGTCGATGGTGAGGAACACGATGAAATGCTTTTGAAAAGTGTAGGAAAATTGTGTCGACTATAATTCCAGCGTCTGCAGATAATGCATTTAGTGAATGAAGACAGCTAGTCGGATGTCACATGAATAGCCTTTACGGATACCGTGCTTATGCCGAAAAATAAGGTTATGGTTTTCGAGTAGTAATGAGGTAGTTAAAATGGGAGTTCTTACAACGCACTTTCCTTGTAAGTCTAATGATTGTCCTTGTCTTGTTTCTGTTCGTATGTAGCAAGTTGTTTACTTTTTTTTTTAGACATGATGAACCAACAGGCCCAGACTTCCACTTTACTATAATTTTCCACACTATCTTTTCCATATAACCCAAATAACCTGTTCTCGTGTTGTGCTGGGTTCGTCGCACGCTGAGATTGCTGGAAATGAGGTTGCTGATACGAAGGCCTCTGTTGCCGCACTCTGAAACACAGTAGATATAACATTACTACCACACAGTGACCATAAGGACAAATTCTACAACAACTTCGTAGCAAATGGCAGCACAGTGAAATGAACAGACAGATAACGAACTACACGTAACAAAACCACACTTGGGATGGTACACAACGGACTAGCACAAAAGACACACGGAAGTATTCTTACGTAGGCTACGGATAGGCCACACCCTTGCAACGCACTCGTATCTGCTGACGGGATTTTAAGACCCCAGTGCAGCAGGTGCAGAGAGGCAATATCCGTAGTTCACATACTCAGTCAATGCAACACACTTGACACGACATGACGCAAACACTTTCCACAACTGTACAGACAACACATCCCGTTTCACCCATCAGACTTTGTAGGAGACGAGCCCATGTTTTTCATCGAGCTTGTTTTTAGGTTTCTCCCTGAGATCAACCTTTTACATAACATTGATTACCATGCGTATTGAACCTGGCCCTTTACACCAGTCATCTTCTTGCATTCGCTTCACGTTTGTATATACTCAGACCATTTATATATAGTTGCTCATCTGTCCTCATCAAACAACTTTTTCTGTGGCACCCTTTGCCCTTGTCGGCCTTGCGATATTAGACTGAAACCATTATCATCATTCCAAAATAAGAAGGTTGCATGTCGGTGGTGGAGATTGTAGCTAGCCGTATCACAGCAGTGGTGCTGTTGCATTCGCTGGCATGCCAGAGCGAGTGCTTGTTCGCCTCAACGTACAAACTCGTGAAGGGGGCAGTCTTGGTCGTCGTGGCTGTCGGGTCCCAGCAAGGCGTCAAGCATTTTAGAAGGTTCTCTACCGTTTACAAGTGCAAATGGCGTCGTTTCTGTCGTATTTTGTTAGACTGTATTATATGCAAGCGGTACATCAGGCAAAACTTCATCCCACGTCTTGTGTTCTGCATCGGCGTACATCCTGATCATATCGTCTATTGCTTGGTTAAGACGTTCGGTTAAGCCGTTGGTCAGGTGGTGGTACACGCTGGCCTTTCGGTGGCATGTGCATCTCAATCTCAACACTTCATTCAGCAGTTGGGCCTGGAAGGCAGTTGTATGATCGGTAATCAACACTCTGAGTGCCGATGCTGAGTACAATTCTGGTTAGCAAAAACTGCGCATCCTCACGTGCTGTAGCCCGTGGAAACGCCTTTGTTTCGGCATACCGAGTTGAGTAGTTTGTGATCCATTTTTTCCCAGTTGTGGAAGCTGGAAAGGGGCCGCGCAAGTCCATGCCAACTTGTTTTAATCGTCGTTCTATGCACCCGAACGGGCTGCAGGAGTCCTGCTGGACGGCCGGGTGGTGCTTTCAGTCGCTGGCAGTCCCGGCTAGTTAATACATACTGCCGTACAGTGGCCGATAGCTTCGGCCAGTATTACGTCTGCTTGATCCGTGTCAGCGTACTTGTGTAACCGAAGTGACAGGCGCTACGTTTGTCATGACCGGCCTGCAAGACTTCATTCCTGGGAAGGTTGGTTACAACAACCAGGTAGTCACTACCACTCGCCGCAAAATTTCTCTGGTAAAGAACGTTGCTCTGCAGACAGAATGAGGGCAGTTTTCTGGAAAATGCCTTAGGCACGGTGGTTGTGTGAACTTATAAAAAATCTGTTATCTTAGTTCCAGGTCCTAGCGCTGCTGCTCCGAAGTATGGGTGCATCCAGAACCCAAATGAGAGCAGCATCTTTGCTGTCCTCCTCGTCGCCGGGCGAAGGCCAAAAGATTTGGGTACGACCATCATATCGAATTCCTCGAGCCCTGAGCTCCATTGCGCAAGACGGCCAGTAGGTTTCTTCATATTTGTGAGCCAGCAGAGGGAATGGGGGTCGTCACGACCGTAAAATGACGCCCATAAAGGTATGGGGGAAATAGAGGAGGGCCGAAACAACAGCAAGGCATTTTTTCTGGGTTGCTGAATAGTTACTTTTGGCTCGTGATAGTGTTCGGCCGTAATAAGCGATGACTTTTTCGGCACCGTATTGTCACTGGATGTGAACACCGTCGAACCTTACATTGCTGGCATCCGTGCGAACCATTGCAGCAGCCTCTAGTAAAAATGAGCCAGAACAGGTGGTCTCTGTAAGCGACGCCGCAGCTCTTCAAAAGCCTCTTGCTGTTCACCACTTCAGATTAAAGCTGCATCATGACATGCGAAGCGAGTGAGCATAGACGCAATGTTGAAGAAGTACGCTATCAATCTCCGGAAATAAGAGCACAGCCAGAGAAAACGTCAAATGCTCTTTTTATAAGTAGGGGTGCAGGACTTCGACACGTCCTCAAGTTTATCAGTGTCCGGGCACCGGGAGGCTCGACTGACAACTTGACCGGGAGTTAGTTTATTCGTAGCCGAAAAACATTTTTCTGGTTGAAACGTCAGATTGGATAGCCAGAAGAATTGATGTCAGTCGCTCCAAAAACACTTCAAAGGTCATAAAAAACCCGACGACGTCATCTAGCTTAACCAAATACGTTTGCTACTTCGATCTAGGAAGAACCGTGTCCATCATTCATTGAAATGTTGCAGGAGCTGAGCACAAACCTAAAAGAACTTTGAACTCATAAACCCCGTCGCGAGTAACAAATGCGGTCTTTTCATAGTCACGCTGATCTATTTCAATATGACTGTATCAGGTCATTTAGTTCATGGACGAAACGTAGCGGGCGTGCTGTAATCGATCGAGTGAGTCGTCTATTCCTGGCAGAGGATATACGTCTTTTTGGTCACTTGGTTAAGTTTGCGATGATCGACATAGAATCTTAAGCTGCCATCCTTCTTTGTGACCATGACGAGTGGTAACGCTCAGGGGCTTATCAATGGCTGAATGACGTCGTCATCAAGCATCTCCTCCACCACTTACGGACACTCGGTAGGTGTTCTTCCGAACCTGTCTTTCATATGTGGCCGTAATATTCCAGTTTGTGACAAAATGTCTTTGAAAGATGCCCGATTTATACAAAAAGCAGTCCCTGAAACTGTTTAAAAGCTAAGAAAGCTCGCTTTGCTCTTGCATCGGCAGGTTGCGGTTAACAACTATTACTAGTTTATTTGGTACAATCGCTGAAGCTTTACTCTGCAGGACGAAGTAGTTATTTTCCTTGTCGATGTCTTCGAATACGGCAACCGCCTTTCCCTTGGCCACTCGTCGACGTTCATTTTTGAAGTTTGTCTTGAGTTTTGAAGTTTGAAGGCTACCGCAGCCCCTATCGATGGCCATCCCACTGTTCAGATGAAGGAGACTCAAGACCTCGACAATACCAGGGCCGCGCTAATAGATCATCATACCTAACAGAAAAAACCATGCAGGCCTTTGTTGATAGGCTAATTTGGTGGCCGACAATTCACAAGTATCTGGGTCGGTTCTCAGTAAGTTCAGGTGCGTTCTCTTTCGGAGAGAAACTCACAAAGCCTTCCCGATGTTGATTACCGCAATATACTCACGCGAGAAGTTCATACTTAAAATTTCTGCAGCACTTCGAGAGGACCTTGAACGTGACGACGAACCCGGAGTTGCCAGTGTGGACCCTCGCTGTACATTTCTGATGGCCTGGGGGTCGTACGTGACGCCCGGCATCACGAATCAGAGTTCATCCCAAGGCGTCTTGATCTTTCTAAGCCTACCAGAGAGTACCGACTAATTTCGAGTAGTTCAACCTGGTGTCCACGAATGCACTCATTTCCTGTCTGTCTAGTAAAAACTAAAAAGTTCGGCCAGCGCGCTTGCCGCGACATCAAGTTTGGTGCTGTTGGTTCCCCTACTGCCGGCGATAGAGGAAGGCCTTCGGAGCTTCGACTATTGGCAACTTGCCTCCCAAGGTTGCGTCATCTAGCACCTGTGGTGTTGGAGACCGCAAGGTAGGCGGCTCATCAGGAGTGTGGTAGGTAGGGAAAACCTTGAAAGCTGGGGACGGCGATCCCGATTGATGGAGGGGTGCGGTAGCTCGACGCTCGGTGACGTAATCAGAAAATGGCGACCGGTAATTCTCTGAATTGGGACCGAACAGCGTTGTTTGGGAATCTAGGCAGTCTGATTTCCCAGTATAAGCACCGGTGATAAAGTGGCCCTAGTTCGTCACACTGATAGAACAGTGGTTTGTTGTCGGGAGCTCACCAAAGTTCGGAATAGATACCTGGGGACGACAGTGTTATTGCGGAAGGACCGAAGAGTTAGGACGAAATGGCTGTTGGGCAGGAAGAATGACCACTTGTTCTGCACAGCATTCCGCTGGGTGCGGCGGGTGGTATAGAACAGGCGGAGCAGCCGGTCTACTAGCCGCGGCGGGAGCCTAGGTGGTGAAACCCATTCCATAGGAGGATAGGCATGGTGACGCTGGCTGCACTTCTGGTAGAGGAAAGATGTTGCTAATTTCATCGCTCACTATGTTGGTGACGGAGGCCAGTATGGGTCCTGGCGGGATGATGCCGCACGTAAAAACGCCTCTGAATACCGCGCGGATGAGATCCCGATAGCGGTATGTCCTCATCCATTGCCATGACCGCAGAGATGCTCAACGTGTTTTGGCTCCCATGCGGTAGTGTTTTCGGGAACGCTGTTGTAGTGCCCTCTCAATAACAGTCCCCTCGTGGATAAATTCTTGGACCATACGTGGTGGATTTCGGACGAGACTGTATAAGCAGCTGTTCGTTAGGCCATGCTTAAGATAGCGCACTTTTTTGCATTCTGCCATGTCTTAATTCGGCTCGCCTGAACAGACGGGCCATGTCCTTCGCGAACATAGTCACACTCTCGTTAGGTTTTGGAATGCGTGCTTCGAGCATAGGCTGTGCTTGTTCGCGGAGGTCGGAGTTTCCTAATTTCACTTTGAACCTGCCGACGAAAGTCGTCCCCATTGAGAAGGCTCTGTTCCAAATTCTGGAACCAGGTTCTTGCACCACCCGTCAAGCGAAAAACACCATTGCTTGAGCTTTTGTGTGGCACCCCACTCGTTTAATGGAGCAACACGCAATTACTGTTCAAGCCAATACTCAACGTCTTCCGTTAATTCTCTCCTAGGGAAAGTCGATGGGTTTGCGGGGCTACTTACACGTTCAATGTAGTAGGCACCGCCTGCGCCATTACCTCTGGCGGAGAGTCGTGCCTTCTAAGTGCAGGCTCTAAGAGAGGGGCCTGTTCTGGAGGAACACCGAGTTTCGGTGGCTACACTGATGTACCGGGGTGTGGATGGTAAAGGTTTCTTGAGGGTAGCGTCCAGGGGTGTAAGGTGCCATTGAAGCACCCTCCACAAGTGTTGCGTTCTGTCAAACACGAACGCAGGGAAATTTTCTCCACCACTACGCAGGAGCAAATTATTTACTAATCATGGTTTCTAACTTGCCGGGTGAAGCAGACAAAGAATACCGGTTTGTTGTTAGCAATATGGCGACCAAACCAAAGAACACGTGCCGCTAGCTAACACACTTCATCGTCATCTGCTGTGCCGCATCACACTGCCGGTATAAACATGGGGGCTTAGCATATCAATATTTTTGTCTGTTCTTCTTGAAAATGCTGTCATCACACAGTTTGGCACGTCAAAATGTTCAATCTTAGGCGTTAGTTACAATAAATTCTGCAACTACATCATTAAAAATTATCAAATTCTGGGCCTCTTCCGTAGGAGTTCTTGCATAATAAAGATCTTCAAACGGTTTTAGAAAAAAATCAGTTATGTTCCTGTAACGTGGGCGTGAACAGGAATGTCTTCAAATCAACAAGTTGGCAGTTTTATACAGTGTTCACATTTAATATTAAGCATTCATTATTGTAAAGCTGTGCCTTTCATCTCGTAAAACTTCTTAAAGCTAGAACGGGTTCTGTAGGAATTTGTGTAAGCCCGTTCACTTTGATATAGCTTACGACAATTAAAAATATACTTGCAGAGATTGCGTTTTAGTAAACTACAGCAACAACGAGAATATGCCACTACCTCTTCTGTAGAAAATTTTGTATGCCTGTTTGACGTACGGTATGGTTGGGACAATGTCAGATGAATTATTTCACAGAAAGTTTTTCATGAACAACGGTGAATAGAATTTCGGGCAAAAAAAGTGACAACTCGCAGAACTGTTTCAAATTCAGTGTTAAGCCTCCCAGACGATAAATGCTGGGCATATGTTGTGAAAATTTTTGAATATCAGGACATCTTCTTTAGTAACACATGTTTGATTGTTTATTTCAAAGGAGTTTCTGGCATTTTTTTAGAAGAATATATTTCCCATTTCTGTTTTATTAATCAAGAGAGAATATTGTTTGTGCAGCAGGATTGACACGGGTACATTTCTTTTCACAATGAATGTTGAGCCTCAATGAAAGAGTGTACTGGATTGTACGTGGTTTTACTTACAAAGAACAAATGCGACTTAAGAGAAATGTCAGCTATTCTATATAAGTAAACAAGGGCGTGCATAGAATACCCTTGCACGCTGAAGTGACAGGTGTGCTGCAGAGTTGAACAAAAAAACTTAAGCTTGACCGACCATTTGGCTGCACCTACAATTTTAAATATTTTTGAATTACTTCTCTTCTGTAAACATTTTTATACCAGTTTGCTACAAGGAGCCTAAACAGTTCTAGAATGAATTCAGTGCTCGTGTTATATTCAAACACTGGCTTGAATAAAACTTAGTGCATGCAGAATTTACAAGAACACTGCATTCACTTTTATTCAATGCCAAGCCTCAGTTACAATAAATGCTGCACCTACATCACTGAAAAATTATTAAACTAGGGGCTCTTCAGTGGGAATTCTTGCATGTAAAGATATTCCAACGGTTTCAGAAAAAATTCTTCTTTTGGGTTTTGTAAACAAGGGAGTCAACAGGAATGCTTTGCATGAAGAAGTCGGCACATATTGTGCAGTGTTCACAGTTTAGTCTTAAGCCTCAATGACTATAAGGCTGTGCCTGTATTCTCGTAAAAACTTCTGAAAGCCAGCAGCTCTCCTAAATGTGTGTGTCTGTGTACTTTCAAAGAGCCTAGAACAAAAAAAATATTTGCAGAGATGCGATTTAGTTTACTATTGCCTCTTTCAATTTTTTGAGAAAAATACAGCGATTGCGTTCTAGTAAACAATGGGGTGAATAGAAAAGCCTTCAGTAAACAAGTTGGCAGATGCTCTGCAATATTCACATTTTGACTTATGCCTCCATGACTGTATGGATGGGCCTATATTCTCGTAAAAACGTCTCGTAAAAGGGAGAGTTTAAAATAAATATTAGGAGAGATTTTGTTTGAGCAGCGAATGTTTTAGGGAAAAAAACAGCAGAATTTTGGGCAGGCAATGACAAGACTGCAGCAATGTTTTAAACTGTGTGTTAAGCCCCGCAGCCATGAAAGGATGGGTGCATGATGTGAAAAATTTAAAATGTCGAGACCTCTGCTTTAACAACACAGGTATATGCATTGACTTATAAGCAGCTTAGGACATTTTTCCTCTAAAAGAATATTTTGAGCAGTTGTGTTCTAGTAAACAAAGACGAATAAGGTTTTGTGTAGCAGGAAGACAAGGGCACACGGTTTTTACTTTCAAGTTGAATGTTTAGCCTCAGTAAAAGGTGTTGGCTGACATACATTGTCGTAATATTGTCATCTATGTGCCTCTTCAGGATATACTGTACGTGGTTTTACTTGCAAAAGCTTACGAGAGTTAAAAAAAATTGTCAGTTGTGTAGCAGCAAACCAGGGCTTGCATAGAACATCATTGCATACAGAAGAGACAATTGTGCTGCAGTGTTTAACAAGAAATCTTAACCTTACTGACCATAAGGCTGTGCCTGCAATTTCGTAAATATTTCTAAATTCACGCTAGTCTTGTGTAAATTTTTATTACCGGCTTTGCTTAGAAGTATCCCACAACAGTTTTACAATAATTTCAGCACTTGTGTTTTAGTAAACCGGGGCGTGAATAGGATTTAGTGCATACAGAATCGACAAGAACACTGCAATCTCTCATATTTAATGCTAAACCTCAGTGACAATAAATGCGTCAATTACATTATTGTAAAAATATCAAAGTCTGAGCCTGTTCAGTAGAAATTTTAGCTGTAATGATTTTCAAACGGTTTCAAAGAAATTCTGCGACTGTATTCTTGTAAACTAGGGCGTGAATAGGAATACATACATTGAACAAGTTGGCAGATGAACTGCAGTGTTCACAATGTTATGAAGCTTCCATGAGTGTAAGGCTGCGCCTATATTCTCGTAAAAAACTCTTTACAGCCAGAACCTCTTGTGTTGAAATTTGAGTATGTCTGGTTACTTGCAAATAGCCTACGACAGTTTTAAAAAATAACTGCAGAGATTTCCTTTGAGTTAACATCTGCGTGAATGAAATTCCTTGCACGCTGATGCGACTAAGGCTGCACGAGTGCTTCAAACAAATATTATGCTCGATTAATATAAAAGGTTCTGCTACATTGTTGTAAAAAAATTTAACACTAGTACCCTTTCTGTGAATTTTTTGTATGCCTGTTTACGTAGGAGATGGTTTAGCATTTTCAGATAAATAATTTCAGCGAATGTTTTCCAGTACACAAGAGCGTGAATAGAGTTTTTAGCATTCAGAAGCGACAACACTGCCGCATTGTGTAAAACTGTATGTTAAACCTTACTTCCATGAAAGCCAGGGCATATGTTGCGAAAAATTGTGAATATCAGTACCCCTGCTGTAGGGACACATTTATGTAGATTTACTTAGAAGCAGCTTCGGAAATTTTTCAGAAGAATTATTTTCCTAAAAAAGGCTAATATGGCTTTGTGCTGTGGGAGGTCAAGGACAGACTGTTTTATTTCAAGTTTATTTTTTACTCTCTGTAAATGGTATTGCTGGAGACACATTGTCGTAATAATGTCATCTATAGGCCCCTTCAGTATATACTGTACGTGGTTTTACTTCTAGGGAAATTACTACAGATAAGCAAACTTTCTGCAGTTGTGCAGCAGAAAACCAGGGCTTGCATAAAATATCGTTGCATGCCGAAGTGACAAGTGCACTGCAGTGTTTAACATTAAACCTCAAGCCTGACTTCCCAAAAGCAGTTCCCATAATTTCGTAAATATTTATAAAACACTGCTCCTCTTCTTTAAAATTTTGATAGTGGCTTGGATTACTAGGAGCCTATAACAGATTTAAAATACTTTATGGGTATTTGTTCTAATAAACACGGACGTGAATAGGATTTACTGCATGCAGAATCGAGAAGGACACTGAATTCTCTGATATGCAATGCTAAGCCTGTGTGACAATAAATGCAGCACCTACATCGTTATAAATTTATCAAACTCTGGGCCTCTTCAGTAGAAATTCTTTCATGTTAAAATCTTGCAACGGTTTGAGAAAAATATGCCTCCGATTGTTTTCATGTCAACGAGGGCGTGAATAAAAATGCATTCAATGAACAAGTTGCAGATGATCTTAATGTGCACATTTATACTTAAGCCTCCATGCGTGCCTACACTTCAAAGTAAAACTCGGCGCCGGGCGCCAAAGGACACCAGAATTGCCCACTTCAGCAGCAGATACTCTAAAAAATTCGGCTCTTAGAGGATCGCTCGGCTACTGCAGCATCTTCTCGGCAGAGCCGTAGCATTAGTAACAAACGCACCCCACCTCTCAAGAACCTTATGAAGCACAAGAATTCATGCAAATTCTTAACTTCATCTCAACCGACCTCCAGCGGGAAGAGCGCCAACATATTAAGCCACGCAAACTGCAGCCATGATCGGGCACATTACTAAATACCTTGCAGGTACACCTAGGGAGGAGAAGAAGCAACCACCAAGAAGGCGATACGACCGCAGATGCGAAGTTTGGCATACGACCGCAGAGTGAAGCAATCACTACGAGCTTTACAGTGAAACTGCCACAGCTACTTTCAAGCCAGACCTAATCTCGCCGCTCATGTGTCCCAAATTTTACCGTTTGGTATTTTCCTTTAGGATTCCGCGCTCCTCCCTCTCTTCGAGGATACACTGCCTTCACACAACCATCCATTACTCACGTAAGCAAAAAGTGCCCACCCTCTCAGCCACTGGTAGTAGAACAAGCAGCTGTACTGCTTCGTTGAGACCTTGGTTGCTGCCATGTCAGTTTTTCTAAGCAGTGTTTTAAGGATCACGAGGTAGTGATCGTGCACATTCGGCTCCCGGGTGGTAAAAATGGGACTGCGGCGGCGATTTACTACCGTCCGATTAGTGGTTCTCCGAAGCACGTTCAGCATAACTGGCTTCAACACCTGGTGTCAGTTTTCTCAAACTCGTTTTTCCATAGTTGGTGACTTAAACGCTCGCAGCACCACTTGGGATTACCCTTCTATGGATGGCCGGGAACTTTGTTAGAAACGATGGTTGACGATGGCTGGCTCAAAATTTTAACGACCATACTCTGGCTACCCGCATTGGCATCCATCCTTCCCAGCGAACACCTTTCCTGATCTCACCATTGCGACTCAGAGCATTGTCCGCTACTACTCAAAACGTGGGGTACTGATCATTTTCTCATACTCATTACATTACACGGCCAACGCTTTCACATCCGCCGACGGCTCCCACGCACAGACTGGGGGGCTTTCCACGCACAGTCTGTTCTCGCAGGTCCGATAAATCTCTGGACGATTGTCAATACTATTCAAACGGCTCAGGAATATTGTACTTGAAGTTATTGAATGCGACTTCTCAACACCAGCCCTCGACGCTCATATGGCTAACCCATGGAAACTTGCGCACGCACTCACTGCCCGTTATGCCCAAAACGGGAAACTCCATTAAGCCCTCGTATGCTATGGGGCCCGAACAAGTTCATCTTGGAATACCAGCGAGTACTATCAAATGAGCATTGGCACAGCCTCTCCGATTATATAGGGCCGGAAAGAGGGCTTTATAGATTATGTGGCCTTTATAGGACCCTTTCTAATAAAAGAAAACAGAAATCTTCTCTGTTTGCCTCTCTTACCCTCATAGATCCACGAACAACGGTCGAGCATCAGCTCATCACGACTTTCTTCGCTCACATCAACCTCCAACCGCATCTACCATTACCAGTAATCAGCATTCCAGCCCCCCGCGGACCTTGACTCGCACTTTACCCTTGCCGCACTTCAGGCTGCGCTCTTCCTCGGCAAACAACTATCGGCGCGGGGACATGATGGCATCACGCGGCAACGCCCCCGTAATCTAGATGACTCCACCATTGCAACACTCTTGGACCTTTATATTGATTACTGGGCCACGGGCGACGTTCCAGAACAACTAAAACTTACGATCATTCATCCAAAACCAAAACCGAACAAATATTCTACTAATATATCTAATGTCCGACCGATCTTTTTAACCCCGATGCTTTGTAAACTCATAAAACGCTTCATTATTAATCGCCTTCAACATCATGTGGAGTTTGTATCGCCAAGGTTCCATCCGGCGCAGAAGGGTTTTCGTCTAAATCTGAGTACCCATGACTGTATTGGCTGCTATGCCAGTCATCAACCGCACCTCATGCGTGGGTAACCCTGACTACGTCCTTCCAATTGACTTGCGCAAAGCCTGCGATTGTGTAAGCCAGGGCGCTGTTCTCAAGGAGTTAGCTCAGTCATTCCCTAGTCAGGGGGCGAAAAACTTGGATTGCAATTTTCTTTAAAACCGGCCCATTCGTTTTAGCAGCACGTATCCAGGATGGAGCCCCCAATCCTACTACTTGGATAGGGGCGTGCCCCAGGGCCCTATCCTTGGGCCCATGCTTTTAAACCTAGCCATGGCCCGCGTTGCTCGTACAATCGAATTAATCTCTGCCGCTTGGTTTGCTATATACGCAGATGATCTCACGGTTTGTGTAGAAGCCTCTGGATTTTCCGACCTGTCTCATATGTTGGACGAACTTCAAGGTGCCGCTAACAGCCTCAATGATATTCTTCTGACACTGGGACTTGAGATTACCCATGAAAAGGCGGAATTTCTTCTTGTTCATGGTCGCAATAAGCTCCCACTGGATATGCGCAAGGTCATCTACCTCGTTGACACGCCAGTTTCCCCTTAAAGCGGGCAAATTCGTATATTAGGTGCCCCTTTGGCCAGCAACAATAGTGGTATGTGTTGGATCAGGCAGCCTAAGCACAACTGGAAACCCATGCTCAGCCTCATTTTACGTCTGTCGAACAAGTACGGCGGAGCATCCCAGTCAGCCTGCCTTACGCTTACTTAAGCAGTGGCAATGAGGCGACTTACGTATGGCGCTCCTGTCCATAAGCTCAACAAAGTGCATATGAAACATCTTCACGTTCTTTATCGTGCTGTTATCACCATTTCCGGACTTTGGCGCCATACACGCACGGAAACCCTGAATCAATCAGCACGGCTACCCCCGCTTTAACTGCTCCTCGAAAAAATCCGACAACTGCACGTAAATCGCAGTTTCTTGACCTGGCAGTGTGCGGCTCTTACAGCTTGCGACTCGCAAATGACACTCCACCAGACCCTACCGCAGTCTCCCCCCGTCGCCATGGGAACGGCCATTAGGAGTTGACAATCTGCGACGTATAAACGTCCAATGATCCCCATCCAGAGTTCGCCATCGTGAGGTTTCTCGCACTCTGGCGGCTAAACGTCCTGATGGTTAAGACAGTTACAAAGACACCACCGTGTCTTCTAGCCACATGGGGACTGGCTTGGCGATGCCCAGGTTTACGTCGTTTAACCGGCGCTCGTACTCGACAAACATACACTGCTTCTTTAAAGCATGCTAAGCTACATGCCATCCTTGCAGCCCTCGACCACTTGACCTACGAAACGTCGGCCGCCTTTCCACACCGCATTAGATTCCTGACTGAATTGAAAATACCTGATTCTGTACAAGTTGCTTGGATACCGGGACGCATAGCGCAGGGTTCCGGCAAACAGGCTGCTCATGACGCAGCGCAGGAGAGTGTTCAAGTAACTCCTTCATTGGTTCACAACCCTGCTCCCCCGCTATCCTTCAGGCAACCGCTGGAACACCCTGGTCAGGCTAGGCACAACCGCCTTGCCTCTGCCACTCGTCTAGGTTTCCTGCTTAAAGCCCCACCCTAATTCATACTGCCGAAGTTTTTATTAACAAATTTGGCGCAAATGCTGCATTGACTTCCAATCAAACGCAAATGAAATCACCTGACCTGCGATCCTCCATCACGCTGCCCTTATTGCAACACGGGTACATTAGCAAATCTCACCCACCTTATTTCGCCATGCTCTGCGTACCAACCCTTCCGCCCCATTCTGCTGAATGCCCCACGCAATCCAAGCGAGATACCCCCCACGACAATCAGCGAGCCTGATTTCCTTGCTGCGCTTGGGCGCTTCGCTCTCGAGAGTTGCCTCGCAAAAGTAGTTTAGCCGGGTGTACCACTCCTATTTGTGCATTCAGGAGCTGAATATTACTCTCCAGGATCCTCAAATAAACATCACTTCGTGACCACCTCTCCTGTTGTGAAAAATTCTGAAACTTTGAACCTGTTCTGTCAGAAGACTTGTATGTGGGTTTACTTCCAAAAAGCTCAAAGCGTTTTTTAGAAATATTTCAGCTACTGTGTTCTAGTAAAAAGCGGCGTATTGAAGCGCAGCAAAGACGAGGACAGGAACACAGACGACGACACACAGGGCGCTAAATCGTCGTCCTTGTTCCTGTCCTCGTCTTTGCTGCGCTTCAATACGCCGCTATGTGCAAAACCAATACTCTCCTGGACTTTATTTCTAATAAACCAGACCGAATATGGTTATGTGCAGCGGGAGTGAGAAGGGTCCCTCGGTTTTTTTTTCCAAAATAAATCTTAAGCTTCAGTGAAAGATTGTGCTGACTTATATTGCGCATAAAATGTCATCTATGGGCATTTCTTGTAGAAATTGTACCTGGTTTTACTTAAAAAGAACTTACGAGAGTAAGGAAAATTTCAGCATTTGTAAACAGTAAACAACGACTTGCATGGAATATTGTTCAATGCAGAAGATACAAGGGTGCTGCTGGGTTTAACAATAAATCTTACCCTTGCGACCATAAGGCTGTGCCAGCAAGATCCTGGGAGGCGTTGCCAAATCACCCCCCTACCCGGTTGGGCAAAATGAAGACAGACAGATCAGTTGCAGTTGCGAAACGAAACCAGCGAGGATTGCTGTACTGGATGGGAGCTGTCTGTCTTGATTTTTACCCAACAGGCCAAACCGCTTCCGCTCACTGACTAGCCAGCGGCACTATCAATAATTAACAATGACGCTGGCCAGTTAGTGAGCGGAAGTGGTTTGGCCGGTTGGGTAAAAATCAAGACAGACTGCTCCCATCCAGTACAGCAATCCTCGCTGGTGTCATTTCGCAACTGCAACTGATCAGTCTGTCTTAATTTTACGTGACCGGACAAACCGCTTCCGCTCACTGACTAGCCAGCGTCGGACATGGGTTGCCGGGTAGGGGGGTGATTTGGCAACGCTTCCGAGGACCTTCCTGCTGTGCCTGCAATATCGTCAATATTTCTGAAACACTGCTCATCTTGTGTAGTTGTTTAATACCGGCTTTGCTTACAAGTAGCCTACAACCGGAATTGAATAATTTGAGTGATTGTGTTTTAGTTGGCAAGGCGCGAACAGGCGCGAACAGCAACAGGAACTAGTTCCAAATTCGTAAAACTGCTTTCTGGCTGGATATGCATGTTCAAACTCCTCCCGACTTTCCTTTATGTGTGAATACATGTACATCGCAAGCTTGCGCTTGTGAAGCTGGAACACATTGATCATACAATATTTGGAGCAAACATCTCCGTCACTATCCGTATATCTTAAGTTTTCTAATACTCTAATAGATCATTTTTGAAGTGAAACAGTGCACGCAAATTGGAATCTGTTGTGGTGGCCCGAATTAGTTGACAATAATTCAAATGTGACTGAATCATGGCAGAATAGATACTGATTCTAATCCTTGGAGAAATTTTGTTCCTCGCCTTCCGCATTGTGCCTATTATGCATGACAATTTTTTTTCATATGATCGATATGTTCATTCCAGGAAAAATATTCGTTAAAAACACGCCTAAAATACATTAGTGTTAGTGGATTGAATTACGTTATTGCGGAAGCAAAATTGAAAATTTTCTCACAGGGGTGTATATCGGACTCAGAACATCACTTACTTCATTTTGTTTTTATGTAACTGAAATTCATTAGCGTAAAGCCAATGGGAGAGTTCCCCTAGCCAACCATTCGCATCTATTTGTAGTTTCATTACGTCACTTCCAGAAGAAAACATACGTGTCATTTGCGTACAAAAATATTTCTTGCGTGTGAGGAATATTGGGAATATCATTATTATCAGGCAAAAAAAGGAGAGGACTGAGTATCAATCCTTGGGGTACTCCCACTTGTATCGAAGGAAAATCGAACGACGTGGCACCTAGCAATACAAACTGCTTACGATCTGTCAAATAGCTTTTGATTAGTTTTTGTGCAACTCCTCTAATGACGTATAGATCTATTTTGTCCAATAAGATGTCTTGTTTGACGGCGTCGAACGCCTTCTGTATATCAAGGAAAAGTACCACCGTATACAGTTTCTTCTCAATGTTTTCTATCACCTTTTTCTTAACTCGTAATACCGCAAACTCCGTCGACTCTTTCTTTCTGAAACCAAATTGTTGAGGAGCTATCACTTGCAAACTTTCTAAGTATTCACTCGTTTTTAAAATTTATAATTTATATTTCTAATATTTTTATAAAATACTCCTCCTAATTTAAAAAAAAAACGTTACGAATCGAAATTGAACGATAGTTATTTAAATCATCTTTTGGACCACGTTTGTGAAGAACCGTCAAACAGGCAACCTTGTGTTCATCTGGAAACACTCCGTCGCGAAGTATACAATTGCATACATAAATAAATGGTGCTGCAATAAGAGAAGCTACGGCTTGTATTGGTCCAGGCTTGATTTTGTCAGGGCCTGCTGCGCTAATAATATTGTCACGAAGCCAAGGACGACGCAGTTGTCTTGCAGGAGAAACAAGTTTATTGGAGCGAACTTGTGCTCCCCTAACAACTCAAAAGAATACAGAGGCGGCGAAGCAGCGGTCAACAAAGTGACTTGCGTCAGCGAGCGTCGCAGAATCGAATGCTCCGGCGTCCGCACTGCAGGCTTTTTATCTTTCGGCGCGCGTGGTTCTCGAAACGTCGATTCACATCGAGAACATAGTAGATCCAAGAAGATTATTCTGGGCTGTTCACGTTAGATCGGAATGCTCTCCCTATCACGACAGATAACACATGCGGCACAGAAAGAAAGAATGGAACACGCGCTTCCCTTGGCGCAGAGATAACACAGACCGGCGCAGCCGGGCGGTAAAAGCAAAACACAAATAAACAAACCCAATGTATGGTTCGCGGCATTACCCCCCCTCTAAGAGTGCATCGACCCGATGCTAACATAAGCGACAGTCCGAACAAATGAAAATAAAAGTTCGTCATCGTCCGTAGAAAGGTTTTAAGCGAACCACGTGGACGACTTCAGGCCGCGTGCGTCGTCGTGATGTGCCGGAGTCACCATCGGGGATCACTTCGTAGGTAAGTTGGCCAACACGTCGTAGAATCTTGTAGGGTCCAAAATACCGTCGCAGGAGCTTCTCACTGAGTCCGCGTCGTCGGTCCAAACCCACACACGATCCCCTGGTTGGTACTCGGCGTCTCGGCGTCGGAGGTTGTAGCGGCCCGCATCCACCAGCTGCTGGTCCGTTATACGAACTCGAGCGAGCTGGCGGGCCTCCTCCGCACGTTGAAGATATCCGTGGACGTCGGCGTTGAGGTCGTCGTCTTCTACGTGCGGAAGCATGGCGTCGAGCATCGTAGTTGGCCTTCTACCGTAGACAAGCTCGAACGGCGTCAGCTGCGTCGTCTCCTGGATAGCCGTGTTGTACGCAAACGTGACATACGGGAGCACTTCGTCCCAAGTCTTATGTTCAACGTCAACGTACATTGACAGCATATCTGCGATTGTCTTGTTCAGACGTTCTGTTAGTCCGTTCGTTTGGGGGTGGTACGCCGTCGTTCTTCGGTGATCCGTGTTGCTGTAGCGTAATACTCCTTGCATCAGCTCCGCAGTAAATGCCGTTCCGCGGTCGGTGATTAGGACTTCCGGGCTCCATGTCGCAGCACAACTTGGCTTATAAAGAACTTTGCCACTTCTTGTGCAGTCCCCCTCGGAAGAGCGGCGGTCTCTGCGTAGCGCGTCATGTAGTCTGTCGCTACGACAATCCACTTGTTCTGTGATCGTGACGTAGGGAACGGGCCTAAAAGGTCCATTCCAATCTGTTGAAATGGTCTCGATGGGACGGCGATCGGTTGCAGAAGTCCGGCGGGTCTTGTCGGCGGCGTTTTTCGTCGTTGGCAGTCACGGCAGCTCCGACGTAGTGGGTGACGTCAGAGGTAAGGCCGGGCCAGTAGTACCTCGCCTTGATTTTTCCAATAGTGCGCGCTGTGCCGAGATGTCCGGAAGACGGGTCGTCGTGGCACGCTTCCAAAATTTCGTCACGAAGGTCCGCGGGGATGACGAGAAGGTAATTCGCTCTTGTTCCGGGCTGAAATTCTTCTTCACGAGGACGGAGTTTCTCAGGCTGAATGCTGGTAAGCTGCGTTTGAAGGTCCTAGGAACGGCAACGTTGCATCCCTCGAGGTACTCGATTATGACGCGTAAGTCGGGGTCGGCACGCTGCTGGGCGGCTAGGTCGCTCTCCGTCACGATCCGAAGAACGCGCTGTCTTCATCAGAGTCTTGTGGTGGTGGGTCGACGGGGGCGCGGGACAGGCAGTCGGCGTCGGAGTGTTTCCTGCCGGATTTATAAACGACTGTAACGTCGAACTCCTGCAGGCGCAAGCTCCACCGCCCAAGACGGCCAGAGGGGTCCTTCAAATTGGCGAACCAACACAGCGCATGGTGGTCTGTTACAACCTTGAATGGCCTTCCATACACGTATGGGCGAAATTTTGAAATCGCCCATATAATAGCCAGGCACTCTTTCTCAGAGGCAGAATAGTTTTTCTCCTCCTTCGACAGACCACGGCTGGCATAGGCGATTACCCTTTCGCAGCCGCTTTGCTTTTGGACAAGGACGGCACCCAAGCCTATATCACTGGCGTCCGTGTGCATTTCCGTTTCGGCATTTTCGTCGAAATGAGCGAGCACGGGCGGTTTTGCAGGCGTTTTTGCAGCTCGCAGAATGCTTTTTCTTGGTCGTTTTCCCAGCTGAAAAGGGGTGCTATCTTTCGTCAAGCGCGTGAGTGGCTCTGCAATGCGTGCGAAGTTTGCGACGAAGCGCCGGTAGTATGCGCACAGCCCGAGAAATCTTCGCACGCCCTTCTTGTCTTTCGGCCTTGGGAAGTTCGCAATGGCTGAAGTTTTTGCCGGGTCAGGTAGGACTCCCACGGCGTTGACGACGTGGCCCAAGAACTTGAGTTCCACGTATGCGAAATGGCACTTTTCAGGCTTCAGCGTCAACCCCGACGTACGAATGGCCTCGAGTACAGACTCCAACCTTGCAAGGTGTTCGTCGAAAGTCCGGGCGAATACCACTACGTCGTCGAGGTATACGAGGCAGGTGTGCCACTTAAGGCCAGCTAGCACAGTGTCCATGACTCTTTGAAACGTCGCTGGTGCTGTGCACAGCCCAAACGGCATCACCTTGAACTCGTATAGGCCGTCTGGGGTTATAAATGCAGTCTTCTCTCGGTCTCTCTCGTCCACTTCAATTTGCCAGTAGCCGGTCTTCAGGTCCATCGATGAGAAGTACTTCGCGTGGCAGAGGTGGTCGAGGGCGTCGTCGATTCGGGGGAGGGGGTACACGTCCTTTTTCGTGATTTTGTTCAGTCGCCGGTAGTCAACGCAAAACCTTAATGTGCCGTCTTTTTTCTTTACGAGTACGACGGGCGCAGCCCAGGGGCTTTTCGATGGCTGTATAATGTCGTCGCTGAGCATGTCGTCGACTTGAGTCCGGATGGCTTCCCGTTCGTGTGAAGAGACGCGGTACGGTGACTGTCGGGTGGGTCGGGCTCCATCTTCGGTTATTATTCGGTGCTTCGCTAGAGGGGTCTGACGTAGTTTTGCGCTCGACGAAAAACATTCGCTATAGCGACGCAGCAAAGCCAATAACTTGTTCCCGTTGTTCTTGCGGTAGCGCCGGATTCACGTCGAAAGGCTGCGGGAGCTTGAAGGTTTCTACGGGTGTGCGTTCAAAGTCGGCGACCGCGATCACGTCACTTGCTTCTTGCGCTTCTTCGAGGAAGCAATTGCCGCGCCCTTGTTTAAATGCTGGTACTCCTCGGTGAAATTAGTAACCAAAATGTGGGATTGGTGTTCCTTGAAGCGCGCAATGCCTCTTGCGCCCGACACACCACGGTTGAGAAGCACCCTTTGATCGTGTCTACGATAGCGTCGACGTCAGGAGCAGCATCTTCACAGTAGACTGCGACCATCAAGCTTGCGCGGGGTGGCAGGGTGACGTGATCATCGGCGATCCTTACAGCTGCACGGTTTCGGGGTTCGATTCCGGCTTTCATGGAGTGGTCGGAGGAAAAAGTTATCGACTTGTCTGCAGATCGATTATTGCGCCGTTGTCCGTCAAAAAGTCCATTCCGAGAATTACGTCGCGGGAGCAGTTGGGCAAAACGACGAACACCGCAGGGTACGTCGTGCCGTCTATGGTGACGCGCGATGTGCACGTTCCACTTGGCGTCACGAGGTGGCCTCCTGCTGTGCGTATGTGCGGACCGTCCCACCTGGTCATAACTTTCTTCAGTTTAGACGCAAATGGTCCGCTCAACACGGAGTAGTCGGCTCCCGTGTCTACGAGGGCGACTACATCAAAGCCGTCGATGGACACCTTGACGTCGGATGCCGCCTTCCTCGAGTTCCGGGTGCGTCGGGGCGTCGCATCTCGGCTTGTGCGTGTTGACGGTCGGGCACTGTGCGTCGTCGTTGTCATCGTCTTCTCAGCGGACGTCTCGGTCCGGTCGGGTGCGCGTCGCGGCGTATAGCTGTCGTCG
Organism: Haemaphysalis longicornis; assembly: GCA_013339765.2. NCBI lineage: Eukaryota > Metazoa > Arthropoda > Arachnida > Ixodida > Ixodidae > Haemaphysalis > Haemaphysalis longicornis. Next base: position 167,010,811 of record CM023454.1, on the reverse strand, counting down.
TGTACGGGAGTCTCGTCAGGTCTGGGTCGGGTCGTCGGGATGAGGGCATGTTGTGAGTCACTGTCTTCCGCGAGTCGTTGCGTCGTTGGAGGGTTTTCATTTTTCCGCGATCGTGCAACTTTACCTCCAGAAGTTGCTGCTTTTAGTTTCCCCGCGTGGGCTGGGGGACCTTCCACGTGAGAACTCAGCATTGCTACGGCGGTTCGGCGACTGGTATGGGTAGGGTGACGGCGAACGGTTGAAACGGGCTGGTCGACGGCTGGTGTTGGACAGGTACTCTTCGATCTCCGATGGGCGCTGGCCAGTTCGGGGGCGGGGTGCGTCGACGGAGAACCCTCGCAAACCGAGCCTCCTGTAGGGGCAGCGACGGTAGAGTGGTCGGCCTCTCCGCAGTGGTAGCACAGCGGACGATTGTCGGACGTTCGCCACACGTCGGTCTTCCTTGGGGCAGGGGTTGCGCCGCAGGTGGTCGGGCCGGCGAGAGGGGACGACGGTACGGAGCCTCGTGACGATAGGGTGCAGGTGGGCGAGGGCGATGTACAGCAGCCGCGTAGGTCATGGCTTGCGGCTCGCGAGGTGCTACTGGCGTCGTTGAAGTTCCCAGCGCTTGCTGCACTTCTTCTCTAATGACGTCGGTAAGAGAAGCGACTTGTGGTTGCGGCGGCGTCGGGAGCAGTTTCCGCAGCTCCTCCCTCACTATTTCGCGGATAGTGTCGCGTAGTGAGTCGGAGTTGATAGCGCTGGCACCAAGCGTCTCCGAAACCAGCGCATTGATTGGGCGGTCGTACTGCCTCGTTCGGATTTCGAGCGTCTTCTCCATCGCGGCGGCCTCAGACGCGAATTCGGACACGGTCTTGGGGGGGTTGCGAACAAGGCACGCGAAGAGCTCTTGCTTCACACCTCGCATCAGAAACCGTAGTTTCTTTTCTTCCGTCATTCCTGGGGCCGCACGGCGGAAAAGTCGCTTCATTTCCTCGACGAAGATTACGACTCCTTCGTTCGGGTGTTGCGTTCGAGTTTCCAGTAAAATCGCAGCTCGTTCTTTTCTCACCACGGTCGTGAAGGTCTTAAGGAACTCGCTTTTGAATTGCGTCCAGTCGGTCAAGGCGCTCTCGTGGTTTTCAAACCAAGTTCGGGCTGCATCCTCCAAGAAAAAGAAAACATGCCGGAAGGTTTCTTCATCGTCCCACCTGTTGAAGATCCGCACGCGCTCCAGCTTCTCCAACCATTCCTCTGGATCTTCAGCGGGGGCTCCCCGGAACGATGGCGGTTCCCGGGGCTGCTGCAGCATGATTGGCGACGTTGTTTCTTGTACCATGGTGTTGGTTGCAGCGTTCCTTTTCTTGGGCCCTTCTGGCATCAAACCGAACTCGGGCGGAAAATCTTGCAGGCGGGGGCTGGCTCTTGTTGGACTGGCTTGGCGGCTTTTCGAGGTTGTAGTGGGCATGAAGGGTCGTACCCCGCACCTCCACCAGATGTCACGAAGCCAAGGACGACGCAGTTGTCTTGCAGGAGAAACAAGTTTATTGGAGCGAACTTGTGCTCCCCTAACAACTCAAAAGAATACAGAGGCGGCGAAGCAGCGGTCAACAAAGTGACTTGCGTCAGCGAGCGTCGCAGAATCGAATGCTCCGGCGTCCGCACTGCAGGCTTTTTATCTTTCGGCGCGCGTGGTTCTCGAAACGTCGATTCACATCGAGAACATAGTAGATCCAAGAAGATTATTCTGGGCTGTTCACGTTAGATCGGAATGCTCTCCCTATCACGACAGATAACACATGCGGCACAGAAAGAAAGAATGGAACACGCGCTTCCCTTGGCGCAGAGATAACACAGACCGGCGCAGCCGGGCGGTAAAAGCAAAACACAAATAAACAAACCCAATGTATGGTTCGCGGCAATATTCAAAGAAGCGATTATATTTTGTACTTCTAACTCGTGAGATGTCCTCAAAAAGATACTTCCTTGAACATGAAGTTAATGTAGGTTACGGGATCACGTTTTCTTGCCGATCGTTGGGCGAGAACACACGACAAGAAGTGTTAATTAAACATGTCAGACAATTTTGTACCAGAATTCCTTGCACCGTTGACATTTCTTTCCGTAGGTACTGCATTACCTTGTGCATTGTTCAGCTCAATAAGGCTTTCCAAAATTTTTGCTGTTGATCAATATTTTCAAGCTTATGTCGGTAGTAGGAATCTTTGGCTTTCCTTATTACTGTAGTCACTTCATTGTGAAGCTTTTTAAACTCCCTAAATATTTCAACATTTTTGTGTGGAGAACTTCTGAAAAAACTTTTTTTTTCTTATAATACTAGTGTATATAGAAACCGATATTTACGGTTTTCTAGCCTTTTTATGCCTCTTCCATATATACGCTGGAAAAGCCTTGTGGTAGGCATCAAACACTTTAGAGAGGAAAAGTTGAAAACGCCGAGTTTGCGTCATTTTCATTTAAAACTTCAGACCAGTGTAATCGAGATAACATAGACTGAAATGTAGCTTCTGTTTCATTATTAATTTTTCTCAAATTCTCCAAAGAGTTGGGTATTTCTACCGAGATATAGTAATTGAAAACATAGAATAAGGGAAATGATCACTAATATTTACACTCAAGGAACCACAGGATCTTTTGTTTTGTACAGCATTAGCGAAGCACACATCAATTGAAGTTTCCGTAAGAGATGTAATTCATGTTCCACAGTTTTTCAGGTTGTCATAACGATATTATATCATAGTGGTCAGAAATTCGCTCTGTGCACTCCCGGTCGACATAAATAAATATTTATATCTCCTACAATAACTGATTTCAGTTTTGAAAGGGACAAATGAATAAGAAGTTTATCCAAGCAGTCGAAGAAGTTTTTCATTGTTCCATCGGGAGGCCTGTACACAATTGTGATTGTAGTGCCACCGCAGTTAGCTGTTAATATGCATCCCCTCTGTAATGCCCCTGTGGCCTGAGGGTATGTGAATAAATAAAAAATTATTTCATATACTCTATTAACTGACGAAAATTCTAGCACAAGCGAGCACTTCACACCAGCCTTCCCATAAACAAAAATGCCACCACCTTTTCTTTCTGTTTTAAATAAACCGAAGTGCTCGTAACCCTCAAAACGGCAGACATCGCTCGTACAAGAGAACCCCGTCTCAGTAAAGCACAAAACACTGAATTCTAGTTGAAGTTCACTGAAAAATAGTTCAAGTTGTTCCGTGTTGTTTCTTCGACTACAAGCATTGAAATCAAACAATGACAACGCCTTATGAGTTCATTTTTGTCTTAAAATACTCTATACAGTAATCAGTAGAGTATACTAACCATCCATTACAGTGACTTATTTCCGTTAACGAACACGAGTCCTTCATTTGATTTTTTCCATATCGTCCTCAGAAAGAATTCGGATATTTGGGGCGCCGAGCTGCTTCTTGATAGGAATCTTTCCATTTATTTCAAAAGCGAACTGGCAGTTCATCTCAGCAGCTTTTGTAAGCGTGAGCCACAGGAGCCTTTTGTTGTAATGCGTGAAGTTCACAAAAAACCGTACAAGTGACTCCCCCTACCTCACTTTCTTCGTTTTGGCCTTCCAACGGTCATTCGCGGATTTGGACGTGAACCGAACAATTATTGGAGGCACCTTACAAGAACGCACTGGCAGCCGATAGATTCCCTCAATTTCCCCCTCTGTTATCTCGTCAAGCTGCAGTGACACCCCAACTGCATTCACTAGAGCTAGCACATCCTCATTGGTTCTCACGGCAAGTTCATAAATTTTTAAATTCAACCTCCTTCCGTACTGTTCCGATTGATTCAATTTATGTCTCAGATGTTTATTTTGTTGGCAGAGTTGGCCTCCTCTATCTTTCTCAGCTGTCCTTCAAGGTGGGCTATGTCTTTTTCCTGCTTGTTTAACTTGTTAACAAACTCGTTATTCTTGTTGGCAAGCATTTCTACCGGCTTTTTAATGGCATCAACTGTTACCTTCATGCCAAGGAGGGCATCCTTATTTATGTGAGAGGAAGTAGTAGTTCCAGTTTTGCACTTATGTTGGACAGCTCAGTATTGCTGGGCCTTCTACACTCCGTATTTTCAGATGACGCATCGCTATCTGAGCTCACACAGGTCGAGCACCTCCACGCGGCTTTCTCCTCGGGAGGCATCTTCTTGAACACCTTACTAGTGACGCCAGAACAACCTGCCGCATGACAAGAGAGTTGACATTCGCAGCATACTAAGAAGTTCCCATTAGCTGGGGCGCTTTGTCGAAGAATAATTTCAGCAATTGTGTTCTACTAAAAAAAGGGCGAATATGGTTTTGTGGTGCTCAAGTGACGACGACCAGTATTGAATGTTGAGCCTCAGTGCTATGTAGATACATTGTGGTAAAAACATCATCTATTGACCTCGTCAGTTGAAATTTTACGTGATTTTACTTACAAAGAAATATGATAGTTAAAAAAATTCCGCGATTGTATAGCTGCAAACAAGAGCTCTTAGGAAATATTGTTGAATGCAGAAGTGACAAGTGTTCTGCAGAGTTTATTATTATATCTTGAGGCATACTGACTCTAAGGCTGCTCCTACAATTTTGAAAATGTTTCCGAAGTACTGCTCATCTTCTTCTGTAAACATTTTTATACCTGTTTGGCTTACAAGGTGTCTGCAACAGTTTTAGAATTATTTCTTTTAGTGTGGTTTAGTTAACACGGGCGTGAATACGATGTAGTACTTGCAGAAGTGAGAAAAACACCACTTTCTATTATTCCCGCGTGCCAAACAGTTGAATTAGAGCATTGTCAAGTGGAACGGACTTGCTAATCCCCACCGTGGGTATGTGCCATGTCATGAGAAACTGCAGAGGGCGTCGAAGGAACGCGGTACTAGCGGCTGATGTGCTTTGTTTATTGCTCGCCTTATTGCTAACGACCAACCTGTGCTCTCTGTCCGCTTCACCCGGCAAGTCAGGCACATCCCCTTATCAATGCTCTGCCCCTGCGTCATCCTTACGCCAACTTCCTTGTGTCCCTCCTTTGACCGCACGCAACACTGACATTACCCCCTCTCCTCAAAAGCGTCGACTCTATGCTACAAATATGTGCGGGAAATGTAGTCTCTTGCTAGATATAGAGTACGATTATCACGAGAACTATTGTTTCACGTGGACCACATGCACAATTTCGGGGCGAGATCGAGAGCGTCCGGCTGCGCTTGGGTTGGTTGGAGCGACGACGTAGGTAACATCGCTACGCTGTCGTAACACCGCGTACGGGACGAAGTTGCACCGCATAAGTGTTTCCGTGAGTCTCCTGCGCCTAAATGAAGTCCATGCCCCTACCTGGTCCCCAGAGGAGAACCCCGCATGGGGAACCTTAAGTAATCTTTGTGATGGTATCGGCAACACCGAGGGCCCCGAGCCCCTCTTCTCACGCTGTTTTCAACCGCGACTACGAATTTTAAGGTGAAGGGCAGAAACCACAAACTGTTGCCGTTGGAACCCAAGTGAAGATCCGGCGGATGGGCTCCCTGTCCGTTTACCAGACAGGGAGCTCCGAGACCTCTTCAGCTCTCATGGTAAGGCTGAGGAAAGAAGTTCCCCCTTAGCTGCTTTTTTACTATGCGGAATGGTATTGACAAAACCCTTCTGCAGACGTGATCGCCCCCGAAACCTGGCCGCACCGAAGTTTCATTCCGAAATCAGTTAACAACTGTCTTTTCAACAATGATGAAAAACTATTCTCGTTTTGTTGTGATCTCGTGAGCTGACCAATGAGAGCTGTCGCTTAAATATCGTTATTCGTGGTGTCGTACGTTCTGCAAAGCACACCAGGTAAAAAATATCAAAATAAAAATCTCAGGACAAGAGAAATAGTGTTCGAACTCAATCCTGAACAACAATCCCCCACACTTCTTGCCCAAACTCACATCCTTCTTCTTGACATAACGGTCCAGCCCCACCGGAGCCTGGATAGCTCCCAGGGTGTGATTTCAGAGACAGATCTCACAGAAACAGATTCCGCCCTTCTTGAAGGCAAAGGACCAGGGTTTCACAGCCATGCGCCGCGTCATGATGCGTAGGGACGATAAGATATTCCCCTCCAAATATATTATCCAGACTTTAAACAGCTCCTCGCTTCATGAACATATCAACACAGGCTTCTTTCGATGGTCCATTCGTCCTTACATTCGGAAAGCACGCCATTCATTCTAGTGCCAGCGCTTCGCGCACAGTACAACCTCTTGCCGCGGCAAAACAACCCGTGCGAAATGGGCCGTGCAGGAGCACCCCACCGACAACTGTGGTTCTGAAAACCTCACATGTGCGAACGGCAGGGGCCCACATGCGGCCTACACCACGAAATGCGAAAAATTCTAATTAGAAAAGAAAATATTCAACCTCAAGGTCACAGAAAACATCACCTGCCCAGAGCCGCGGAACCGGTTCGCCTCTATCCCTCTGGGGAGGTACGCCGACGCAGCTCGTCGGGTAGCGGAGTGGCGTCTGGTTTCGGGGGGTACTCAGTACCGCCAGTCAGACTTGGTCCAGCCTCCACCCCCCCAGGGTTGCCCTGGGCAGCCTAACACGCCTCTGCACCGCTCTCTCAGCCCGCACTGCCTGTGGTGGCCGCCACGTCTGTTGGGAATGCTGCTGCATCCGCTGCTACCTCTTCACCGGCCCAAAGCACATGCAAGAGCGCGAAGGAGATGGAGACGGAGGGAGTCGCAGCGACCCCCTTCGCCTGCTCACTGCCTGTGCCATCTGTGTTGCTGCACAGGCCTCCGGCACTGCCAGCGCAGGCCAAGAACACACGAAAGGATAAAAATTAAGAGGGCCCTGTCCGGCGGGCTCCCCTTTGCAGTCAGATGACGACAAGGCCGTCGAGTCCTTGCAGCTTTCTTCGCAGTAAAAAGAACAAGCTGCGACGTCCAGGTCAGTAAAAAGTCAAAAATACGTTCCAAGAGTCCAAGCCAGGAAACACCCCGCATAAATCGTCACACTCCAGTGCCTATGAACACTTAATATGAGAAGAGAAAATATTGTTCAGTGGAACTGCAGAGGCCTTGTGAAAAATTTCGACGACGTGTACAATATTCTGCGTTGTAATCATCCAAGTTTATTGTGTGTACAGAAAACACAATTAAATTCCAATAAAACAAATTTCTGGAACAGTTACATGGCGTTCAGCCGAGCACGGGGCACCTTGAGTAATCCTGGTGACGGAGTTGGCGACACCGCCGGCCAGCTGCCCGAACCATAATTCTAACAGGCGACAATATTGCACGCCATTTTTTGGGCTCTTCTGGCATGGATGCATGAGGTCGCCTCAAAGAGAAATCCCTTACGTCTGTAGGAACATCCTTCTTCAACAAAAATGAGCTCACATATGTTAATATAGGACACAAGACACACTCATATCTTGACTTGGCTATTGGGTCTCCAGTTCTCTTTCTTCTTCTCGAGTGGGGTGTGGGCACTGACCCATGTATTAGTGAACACGTCCACACCTCACTAACATACATACGTAAAGGCCCATGCCCTCCATCTCCCCAGAACCGATTTAACGAAGCAAGAGCTAACCAGAATACATTTGCAGAGACATCGCAACTACATCACACATCCATAAGACACCTACACGTGTAAGAAGCTACCCAACTACTCACGGCGCACTTCCTCGATACCGCCGAAAAGTCCATTCGCCACACGTGTGGTGCCCCTTGAACCAAGGGGAGCCGTGGTGGAATGAGAACTGTAGGCAGGCGCGAGAGTCCCAGAACAAGGCGTGGGCTATCCTTCATCGGTACCCAAAGTCTGGTAAACCTATTTTGTTGAAACAGGCCAAGGTGTTCGGAAAATGTGTGCTCCGTGAGGCTAAACAAGAGAGTTGGCAAACCTTCTTGACATCCATAATCTCTTAAACCGATACAAAGAAGTTTACATGAATACGAAAACTAAAAGGACAACAGACACCCCGCCTGCCCCTTTTTACTACAACAGGGAACGCACTGTAGGACGATCCTAAAACACTTGCACAATACTTCGAACGCGTGTCCAGATCAGCACACTGAACAAACACTTTCATTAAATAAAACAACTAACAAGTTGTGTTTTCTAATAATTCGCACTAACAAGTCGCACACTTCTTACAATTCTCCTTTTTCAATTCATGAGCTGAAGGCAGACCAAAGCACATGTAAGCTTTCACTTCCAGGCGCAGACAAAATCACAAAAGCACGATACAACCCCTACACTCAGACACCCTTGAAACACTTCTACATCTATACAATAAAATATGGCTTTCGGGGTACAGTCCACGCTCTTGGTGGGAGGCATTGTAATGGCTTACCTGAAAGAAGGGAAGGACCCTTCCTCTCCTGCCAGTTACTGGGCCATTCCTTTGACAAGCTGTCTGTGCAAGCTCTTTGAGAAGATGGTAAACAGAAGACTCGCGTACTTCTTTGAGTAGAATGGTCTTCTCGAAAGCTGCCAGGCAGGCTTTAGGGCGCAGCGATCTACCAACGATCAGCTCGTTGCTTTAGAGTCGTATATTAAAGATGGTTTCATCCACAAACAATATTGTATGATGCTATTCTTTTATCTGGAAAAAGCGTACGATACCACGTTGCGGCTAGGCATCCTAAGCTACCTGAACAAACTTGCCAGCTCCTTGTCTGAAAGAACCTTTCGTGTGCGAGTGGAACTGCACTTTTAAGGGTTCATGTGTAGGAAAATGGAGTGCCGAAGGTGGAGGTGAGGTGATTTCTTGTTTAATCTACGTAAACGACGTCCAACTCTCCTTTAAATCGAGTAACTTGTTTGTCTGTTGGCGCCAAGTTTAGCTTGGTGTGAACAAGCTAACCGGCTGGGGAGATAGCAACGGTTTTAAATTTAATACAGGAAAGTGCACTTGTTTTTGTTTTCCAAGAAACGTGGCATCCGGCCGGAACCAGGCACTAAACTCAATGGTGTCTCGATTCCTGTCAAAAAAGGAACACAAGTTTTTATGTGTAATCTTTGATAAAAAGCTCACTTTAATCCGACACATAAAACAACTAAAACATAAATGCTTAAAAACAATGACTATCCTGAAGGTTCTCTTGTACACTTTTTTTGGCTCTGACCAACAACTTCATGAACATGTTTTTGCCAGCTTGATATGTTCACAATTGGAATATGTTAGCGTTGTTTATGGGTCATTAAGTAAAACATCCCCAACACAATGGACCCAGTGCTCCACTGGGGGTTCCGCCTGGCGCGTGGTGCCTTCCCCACTAGATCATTCGAAAGCCTCTATGTGGAGTGCAACAAATAAAAACTACAACATCAGCGAGCATACAAAGTTCTCCTTTATGCTTTTAAAATGTCATCCAGGCATCACCATCTATTTTAATCATTTTTACGATACATTTATGACTGAACTCCTTTTATTCGACCATCCTTTTCTGCATCTTCTCTTACAGAATTAGAGCGGAAGGCGTCAGAGTTTGCTGTCTCCTTTCTAGACATTATCCAAACTTCTGTAACAGATTTTTTAGCACCATGGCATCTCTGTCCTGTATCATGCGACACATCTTTCACACATATAGATAAACATCGAGCTCCCACATGTGCAACTCTGCAGCACTTCTTTTTGCAGCAGAAGTATCAATGTTCTGAATTTTATACGTACGCCTCTAAAACTGCCACCTTTGTGCCACCTGGCGCTAATGTCACTATAAATCTCAGTATTATTACTAGTATATTTCCAGCAGAGGCCTATGGATTACTTTTTGTTATTATCATATACTTCAAAGCCACATCCCACAATCTATTATAAATATAGATTCCCTAATGTTTTGTGCGGGCATTGTAGCCAACATGCCCTTCTAAAAACCATTTTGTCAATCGGATAGTCAAGGGTATTATGTCTGTGGATGTCCACAAATTTAAACTTGTCTTTTTGCTCTACCCTGGCCGCTGTAGTATAGCCGGGAACGAAGCAGCGCATCGAATGGCTGCTGCTGCCACACTCCTAAATACAGTAGACATAGCCGCCTTACCCTACCCCGACGTGAAACCACGCATCAGACAACAACTTTGCAAAACATGGAAAACCCACTGGAGTCAACACACAGACAAGTAACGCGCAATAAAACCAATGTTGGGACCTTACACCAACGACACACGCAATAGATACACTGAAGTCGCCTTGGGAAGATTACGGATAGGGCACGCACATGCAACGCACTCACACATTCTCACTGGATCTCCAAGACATGTGTGCAGCAGGTGTGGAGAGGCCCTATCCGTAATGCACATCCTCATACAATGTAAGGCGCTCGACATTACACGACGCAAACACTTCCCACAGCTTCACACACAATTCCACCACACCCGTCACACTTCTTAGGAGACGATGCCGTGTTTTCTGTGCAGCGCACCTTTGTGTTCCTATCAGAAGTTCACTTCTTACAACTCATCTCGTACCACCCATAGTTTTACCCCTGCTCCTATACACCAGCCACTTTATCTATCTTTTAACCACTCTGTTCTTCACCCTGGCCCTTTACACCGAGCGTGCTCATAGTCTTTACCAATTTTATTCTTGTTCCCTCCTCATCAAATCACTTTGTGTTTGGTGCTCTTTGCCCACGTCAGCCTTGCGCAATTAAATTCAAACCATCATCATCATTACATGGTCTTCAGAAAAACGGGGATGGCTGCACACACTCATCTGGCAGTGTGGCCATACACGCCCGGAAATCATTAGCATGTCATTCTATCACTACGAACACTGTCCTTGAGGCTGTTGCAATTCGAACGATAATATTTAATAGCTTGATAACGGTATGTTTGATATCTATTCCTCCTCATCTTGCGCGGTTGAGCTCTGGTTTCGAGGCGCTGGTTGACCAGCTGCCCGACTCACACATTTTCACAGGCGTCGTTATCCCAAGTTCTTTTTGGGGTCTTCCTACGGATGCATGGGGTCGCTTCATAGAGAGGTTTCTAACACCCTCTGGAGCATGCCTCTTCACCCAAAAAACAGCAAAAACCTTAAAATGGACACACCAACTCATATTTGAATTGGCTAGGGGTCCGCAGTCTCTTTACCTATCGAGGGGGGTGGGGCCTGCCCCTATTGCATGACAATTTAAAACCGGGGAACCGGGAAAAAGGGGAAAATTTCAAAACAAGCGCTGACTTCAACTGTTTTTCGAAAAATATATCGAAATGTTATCAAAGAGTACCCGCCCGGATCAGGAATGAATTAGGCTATTCTACAGGGGTCACAATCAAGCGCATCTTGACAAGTATGACTTTTTCCAGGGGCTACTTGCTTACCACTAGGTTCCTCTTTTGGTTCCAAATTTCCAAATTTTGCCGGGGTGGCCCTTGTATTCGTAAATACTACATTTTTCGAAGGGGGTCATCCACCCTTTACGTGTTGGGAAAACACTGCCCGTGCCGGCAGTGTTGGCATGCTCCTTAACCTGTCTTTATGCACCCCCTTTTTCCCCCTAGACTTAAAGGCACCAAATCTCGGCCAGCTTTCCCGGCATTCGCAAAGGGGTTGGTGATTTACCTGGCACCCCCCGCTGCTTGATCTACATTCACTCTCCTAGCCCCCCCATTGTTGGGCGAAACAGCAGCTGTACACCCGACCGTACTATCTTTTTGATTTGGCACACCATAATTATGAATTACTCTATTTTTCCCTTTCTTGCGGCGTTTCCGTGTGGCAATCTTCCTCGTTTCGCTCAAATTTCGGGCTATGCTGCAAAGAGTGTCGGGGGTCCGGCGGCGAAAGACGCTGGACTTGCACGTGAACCTGTCTGAACGGTGTGTCCGCAGACCGACCAGTGCATTCTTCATAACGGACTGCGACCCCCTTCACAACCTTGAATGCTGATGAGTACGGGAGCAGGTTCTTCTTGGAACGCGGATATGCCCAACACAGTTCAGGGCTTAGTTGAAAACAAAGGTCGGGGAATTGTAGCTTCTACCCTGGGTAGTGAGGTCGAAGTGCAGTAACTGTTGAAAAATGTCGAACAGTTTTTCAACTTCTTGTGATTGTCCCTTTTGGGCCTAGATTATTAAAATCATCACGAACCGGAACACCCTCACACTGCGGTGTCCTGCAGAGCTTCAAGCAGTTTCTATCCAGTGTGCTAGAAGCAGGTCACTAAGGACCGTAGCTAGACAGGAGCATACATACTCCCTTTTATATCGCCTTAAAAGAACATACGTGCCGCAGATAAAGGCCAGCTTGAGAACCCATCAACGCTCACACCCGATTTTAAAACCTGGTGACCGAATCTATGCTTCTTGCACCACTTCTTGCACACGTCCCGTGTTCGCGTTTTTGTTAATTATGTACCAACTTGCCCACTAAAAATGCTGCAGTGACAACTTCCCCACCTTACTAACATATATCGGTGGAGGCCATGCAGTGTATCTGCCCAGAACAAGTTAAATAAAAAAGAGGTAACTTGAATACCCTTACAGAGACATCCATACTACACCACACATTCATCGGAAACCTACACGTTAAAGAAGGTACACAACTCCTCAAGGCACACATCCTCGGCGCCGCCGAAACGCCCTATCCCAACGCCTCTGGTGCCACGTGCAATCAAAGGAGGCCGTGGGGGTATGAGGACTGTAGGTGGGAGGGAGAGAGCCAGAACATGGCGTGGGGTATCCTTCGTCGGTACCCCTAGTCGGGTAACCATGTATTGTTCAAAAGAGCCAAGGCGATGAGAAAACGTGTGTACCGTGAGCCAAAACGATTTATTTTCAATCATTATTTACATATTTAAACTCATACATCGACACTCCAAAAGTCTGCGCACGAATACGATCTCTAAAAGGACAACACACACCCAGACTGCCCCTGGTTAGTACAACCGGGGAAAAACTGGAAGACAAGGTTCACACGCTGGCACAAAATTTCTAACATGTGTCCAGCTCAGCACATTACACTAACACTTTCATGCAACACAAAACACCTGCGGAGTAAAAGCGCTTACACGACAAAGACAAATCAAGTTGTTCGTACAACTCTATTCACACACTATAAGTTGAGGGATGCCCTGAGGACGTGCCATCCTTCAGCTCCAGGCACAGATAAGATTACAGACACCATGATACGACACCTACACCAAGACACTCTTGAGACACTCCTACACCTATACAACAAAATATGGCTTTCGAGGCACCTTTCAGGTCTTGACGGGAGGCCATTGTATGGCTTTCCTGAAGAAAGGCCCTTCCTCTTTCGCACGATATCGACCGATTGCCCTCGCCAGCTGCGTGTCCAGGCTTCTCAAGAAGATGATCAAAAGGAGGCTCATGTGCTTTTAAGAGTAAAATGGTCTTCCTGAGACCTGTCAGGCTGGCTTCAGGGCAGGTAGATCCACCAACAATCAACTGCTTGCGTTGGAATCCTATATGAGGGGTGCCTTCATTCACTAACAGTTCGGTCTTACAGTGTTTTTTGACATAGAGAGGGCCTATGACACCGCATGGCGTTAAGGCATACTTAGTGACCTCAAGTCGTTCGATGTCTCGGGTAATATGTTAAATACCCATATTAGTTACTTGTCGGAGAGAACGTTTCACGTAAGAGTCGGTAGTGCGTTCTCTATGGTTCATGTAGAAAAAATGGCGTGCGCAAACTGAAACGTTGAGCTGCACTCTTTTTATAATTCAGATGAACTCTCTTGGGAAGGCATTGCCACCTACATTCTCTTATTGCATGTCAGTCGATGACATCCAGAAGTAGGTCCAGATGTATGGCGACGACGTCCATTCATGTAATACGTCAATCTGCACACGTCAAGTCCTGGTCGGCGTCAAGAAACTCGCCGGCTGGGCAGACAAGATTGGTTTTAGACTTAATCCTGCAAAAAGCTCTTGCTTTGTGTTCTTCCAGAAACGTGGGGCTCATCCGGAACGAGACATTACTCTGAATGGCGTGTTGTTTGCTTTGAACAAGGAGCGCAAATTTTTATGTGTTGTGTTTGACAACAAACTCACATTTATTCCTCAAATTAAGCAACTGAAGCGTAAATGACTCAAAACATCGAATATACTTAAGGTTCTGTCCCACCACTCGTATAGTGCCGACAAAGTGCTTCTGCTGCACCTGTATATTTTTTTGATTAGGTCTCGTTGGATTATGGCAGCGTGGTTGGGCTGGAATATGGCAGTGTGTGATGGGTCAGCATCAAAAACAGAATGAGACTGCTTCACTTAGCCCTATACTTGGCGCTTCCCTTGCGTCGGATGCTTTCCGCTCTAGCCCGTCGAATGTTTGTCAGCTGAGTGTAACAAGTGGTGCCTTGAGGACGAACGAACCTACATGAACTAGCTCAAAGCTTTTAAAATTTTATCGCTGATTACCCATCCTCGTCAACCTGTTTTTATGACACATCCACATCTCCACTGTTTTTAAATTTCCCATTCCTTTCTTTGCTGTTCTCACATAGGGTGAGTCAGGAAGATTCGGGTTTCAAGATATTGTTCTTAGACATTTACACATTTTAATTTTACAGACGTTTTACCACCCTGCAAGCTTCAACCTGTATCTTGTTACATGTCTTTCATGAAAATTGATAAAACGAGGGTACCACAAATTGCAATTTGCTGCCCTTTTTATCCATGCAGTATAAATACCCTCGTGCAGAGTTATATTGTTAGGCATCCAAATGTTGCGCTACTCATGGGCCAAACTTTGACGCATGCAGAACTAGGAGCACATACCCCACAATTTATTCAGCTGAAGCCTTTGACATTTTACTCATCGCGTAACATTCTTGAACACAAAATTCTAAAGTCCATATTATATACATATTCCTTGAGAATTAAGCGCACATTGGCATCACACAAGCTATGCACAAACCGAATTATCAGTAGGCTTTTCAACAATGTTGTGTCCATATAGGCCTCAAAACTTGCTCTGGTGTTGTGCTGGAATCAAGCCACGGTGGAATTGCTGGCGATGAGGTTGCTGATCAGAAGGCCACTTTTGCTGCACTCAGGAACATAGTAGATATATCAAAACTACCACACAGAGACCTGTAGCCACAGATTCGACAGCTTTGTATCAAATGCTAAGCACAGTGGAATAAACAGTACGATAACCAACTACACGTAATAAAATCACACTTGGGACGGTACACAACTGACTCACACAGCAGACCGATGGAAGTTGCCTTGGGTAGGCTATGGATTGGGCGCAGCCATGCAACGAACTCGTATCTGCTGATTGGATCTTCAAAAACACTGTGCAGCAGAAGCGGAGAGGCCCTTATCCGTAGTTCACATACTCATTCAATGCAAGCCACTTGACACCACACGACGCAAACACTTTCCACAGCTCAGAATATTCATTTACTCATTTACTCATTCACTCAGAACTAATTTACTCAGACTATTTTGTCTTAAATTGCACATCTGTCCTCAACAAATAACTTTTCTTTGGCGCTCTTTGCCCTTGTCGGCCTTGCGCCATTTAATTGAAATCATCCTACTCAACCCCAGGGGAGAATTTGAAAGTAGGTTCTAGAGATTGTAGCTAGCAGCGTCACAGCACTGGTGCTGTTGGATTCGCTGGCGTGCCAGCGCTATTGCTTCATCGCCTCTATGTACATATTCGTGAAGGAGGCCGTCTTGGTCGTCGTGGTTGTTGCGTACAAGCATGGCGTCAACCATTGTGGAAGGTTCCCTATTGTAGACTCGTGCCAAAGGCGTCGTTTGTGTCGTGGTCTAGTTGGAATGTATTATACGTGAACGTTACATGAGGCCAAACTGCCTCCCACATGTTGTGTTCTGAATCGGCCTTTAACCTGAGCACGTCGTGTATTGATCGGTTGAGACGTTCTGTTAAGCCGTTGGTCTTGGGGGGGGGGGGGGTACGCGTTGGCCTTCGGTGGGACGTGCCTCTCAATCTCTACAATTCTTTCAGCAGTTGTGCCGTGAAGACAGTTCCATGGGCGGTAACCACTAGTGCGGGTGCGCAAGCCGCAGTACAATTCTTGTTAAAAAAATGCCTAACGAAAATTGCGCAGTAGTCTTTGGCGGCTACTATACATTAGTTTGCAATTGTGAAAGTTGGAAAGGGGCTGAGCAAGACCATGTCAACTTGTTCATACATCGTTCTAGTCACCTGAAAGGGCTCCAGGAGTCCAGCTGGCCGGCGGTTGGTGCTTGTCGTCACTGGCAGTCCCGGCGAGTTCGCATATGCTATCGTACGGCGGTTGTTAATTTCGGCAAGCATTACTTCTGCGTGATCGGTGTCAGTGTAAGTGTGTAACCAAACTGACCGGCGCTAGATTCCTCGTCACACACCTGCAAGATTTATTTCCTGAAAAGGTTGCTTACAACAATTTCACTTATAGAGAACGTGGCGCTGCAGACAGAATGAGGGCAGTCATCTGGCAAATGCATTAGGCATGGTGGTAGTGTGGCTTTGAAAGAAATCTGAGTGATCGTAGTTCTGGGTCCTAGCGCTGCTGCGGCGAAATGGTGGGTGAGTCCAGAACTCCGATTAAAGAAGCATCTTTGCTGTCCTCGTCATCGGCGGGCGAATGCCAATAAGAGATATTGAAACGCAGTCTGCGTCTGTATGGGAGTTGCCGAATTTGTGTACGACCATCATGCCGATTTCCTGCAGCCTTAAGCTCCATCGCGCAAGACGGCTTGTAGGTTTTTTTATTGTTCGTGAGCCAGCAGAGGGTATGGTGGTCACTCACGACGGTAAAATGACGGCCATAAAGGTATGAGTGGAAATTGAGGAGGGCCCTGACGCAGCAAGACATTCTTTCTCGGTTGCTGTGTAGTTACTTTCGGCCTCTGATAGTGTTCGGCTGAAGTTAGCGATGAATTTTTCCGCGCCGCCTTGCCACCTGACGAGAACAGAGTCGAACCCCTCATTGCTGGCATCTGTGTGAACCATTGTTGCGGCCTCCTAGTCGAAATGAGCCAGCACAGGTGGGGTCTGTAAGTGACGCCACATCTCGTCAAAAGCCTCCTGCTGTTCATCCCTCCAGTTGAAAGCTGCATCATCACGTGTGAGGCGAGTGAACAGAGACGCAATGTGGGAGAAGTACGCTATGAATATCCGATAATAAGAACACAGCCACAGAAACCGTCAAATGCTCTTTTTGTCGGTAGGGGTGCAGGACATCGCCACCGCATCAAGTTTATCATAGTCCGGCCATACGCCGGCTCGACTGGCACCTTTACCTAGAAATGGTATTTCTTCCTACCCGAAGTGGTATTTTTGTGGTTTTAGCTTCAGTACATAAGATTGAATAGGCTGAAAAATGGATGTCAATCGCTCCGAGAACTCGTCAAAGGCCATAAAAAAACACGAAGACGTCGTCTATGTTTACCAGACACGTTTGCCACTTCTATCTTCCAAGAAGCATGTCCATTTTTCTTTGAACTGTTGCATACGCTGAGCACCAACCAAAAAGAAGAACTTTGAACTCATGAAGCGCGTCGCGAGTAACAAATGCGACTTTTCACGGTCACGATCATCGATTTCAATTTTCCACTATCAGCTCTTTTAGTCCATTGACTAAAAGTAGAGGGCATGTCGTAATCGGTTGAGTGAGTCGTCTATTCCCCGCAGAGGACAGACGTCTTGTTTGGTCACTTGGTTAAGTTTGCGATAATCGACATTGAATCTCAAGCTGCCATCCTTCATTTTGACCATGATGAGGGGTGACGCCCAGGGGCGTCACCCCTCATTCTTTTGCGGACACTCGGTAGGGGTTCTCCCAAACGGGTCTTTCATTTGCGGCAATAATTATGCCGTGTTTGACCAACTGTGTTTTGCCCGACGTAGACAAAAAGCAGCCCCTCAAACTGTTTCAGAGCTCAGAAAGATGGCATTGCTCATTTAGCGGAGGGAGGTGGGTAACGTCGATTACGAGCTTATTTGGTATCATGGTTACTTATTTATGGTTGCCTATTTGGTATCATGGTTACTCTGCAGAACGAAGTAGTCAGTTGCGTTGTCGATGTCTTCGAAGCCCGCAACCACCTTTCCTGTGCGACTCGCCGACGTTCATTTTTAAAGTTTGTCGGCAGGACCTCCTCTTCGCAAGACGCAAGCGTCACCAGGCCCCAACTGATGGCGATCCCACTGTCCAGAAGAAGGGGACTCAAGACTTCGGCAATACCAGAGCCGTTTAATAGGTCATCAAATCTTACGGAAACGAGCATGCAGGCCTTTGGTGGTAGGCTAACTTCGTGGCCGACAATTCACAGCTGCGGGTGTCCGTTGTCGGTAAGATCTGGTTTGTTCTCTTTCTTAAAAAATACACAAAACCTTCCCCTATGTTGATTACCACAATATGCTCATGCAAGAAGTCCATACATAAAATTTCTGCAGCACTCCGAGAGGACCTTCAAGGTGCCGACGAAGCCCGAGTCGCCATTATGGACACACGCGGTACATTTCCCGACAGGGGTCAATATGTGACCCCTGCAGTCAGAATCTGAGGTTCATCCCATGGCGTCTTGACCTTTCTAAACCTGTGACAAAATTTCCGACTAATTATCAAGCAAATCACCTTGATTTCCACTAATGCGGTTATTTCGTGCCCGTCGAGAAAAACTGAAACGTTCGGCACGCGCGTTTGGCGTTACGTCAGTTTTGTGCTGCTGGTTTTCCAACTGCCGAAATAGAGGAAGGCCTTCGGAGCTTCGACTACTGGGAAACTTGCCTCAAAAGGTTGCGTCATCTAGTTTCTCCGTGGTGGTGTTGGAGACCGCCGGGTAGGCAGCCATCCAGGAGTGTGCTAGCTGGGCAAACCTTGGAGAGCTGGGTACGGTGATCGCGATTGACGAAGGGGTGCGGGAGCACGACACGCGGAGACGTATTCAGAAAATGCGACAGGTATTTCTCTGAATGAAAGCCAAACAATGTTGGGTGGAAATTCAGGCAGTCCGATTTTCCACTAGGGGCACTGGTGATAAATTTTGCCTAGTTCGCCACAGTGACAGAAGAGTGGTTGGTTTTCGGGAGTTCGCCAAAGCTCGGGCTTGCGTACTTGGAGATTTTAGTGTTATTGCGGACTGACAGAAGAGTTAAGACGTTACGGCTGTTAGGCAGTTAGAGGGACAGCTTGTTCTACCCAGTATTCGGGTGGCTGCCGCAGGTGGTATGGAAGAGGCAGCACAGCAGGTATAGTCGTTGCGGAGGGAGCCTCTTCAGTGAGAGCCATTGCGTAGGAGGATGGGCATGATGACGCTGGCTTCACTGATGGTAGAAAAAAAGCGTTTCAAATTTATTCACGCACTATGTTGGCGACGAAGGCCAGTAGGGTCCCCACGGAATGATGCCGCACTTAACGAGCTTCTCTCTATAACTCTCGGATGAGATCCTGAATGCGAATATCCTCATTCATTCTCATGACAGCAAAAATACTCCACGATATTATGGCTCCAATGCGGTCGTGTGGACGGGAATGTTGTTGTAGTGCCCTCTCAATGGCAGTCCCCTCGCGGATGAATTCTTAGACAGTGCGGTGGATTTGGCAAGAGACTAGATAAAAGCTGTTCTTTAACGATGCGTAAGGCTGGCGCAATTTTTCGCATTCTGCATTGTCTAGATCGGTTCGCCTGAATTGACGGGCCATGTCGTCCGCGAACATAAACGCACTCTCGTTAAGATTCGGAGTGCGTGCTTCGAGCAGACGATGTACTTGTTGACGGCGGTCACAATTTTGGAATTTTGCTTGAACCTCCCGACAAAAGTCCTCCCCAGTGCGCAAGCTCGATTGCTAATGCTGGAAACAGGTTCTCGCACCACCGTCAAGGAAAAAAATACACTTGTTTGAGCTTTTGTGTGGCACCCCATTTGTTGAGTGCAGCCAGACGCCATAACTCTTCAAGCCAATACTCAACGTCTTCGTAATCCTCTCCAGGAAAGTGGAAGGGATCGCGGGGCTTCTTACACGTCACCGTAGTGGGCCTCGCCTGCGCCATTACCTGTGGCTGAGAGTCGTGCCTTCTTAGTGCAGACTCCAAGAGAGGGCCCTGTGCTGGAGGAAGGCCGAGTTTGCGGCGGCTAGGATAATGAACTGGGGTGTGTGCGGGCGAAGATGTCTCGGTGCTAACGTATGGGGGCGTATGGTGCATCTGAAGCACCCTTAACAAGTGTTGCGTCCTGTCAAACACGAACACAGGGATATTGTCTTCACCACTACGCAGGGGCAAAGTATTTACTATGCGAGGTGCCTATCTTGCCAGGTGAAGCTGATAGTGAGTACCGGTTGGTCGTTAGCAATATAGCCACCAAACAAAGATTCCGAGCGGATAGCTAACGCGCTTCGTCGTACTGTGCAGTGCCGCATCACACAGACCTGACAATGCGGTCATCCAGCAGTTTGGCACGTGAAAATATTCAATCTTAAGCTTCAGTGACAATAAAGGTGCAACTACATCATTCTAAAATTATCAATCTCTGGGCCTTTTCAGTAAGAATTCTTACGTGGTAAATATCTTCCAATGGTTTTAGGAAAAATTCAGCAATTGTGTTGCAACAAACGCGGGCGTGAACAGGAATGCCTTACACGTATGGAGCAGGAACGAAAAAATACGCGCAGGTGTACACTCATGGAGGCCTAAGAATAAATTTGACCACTACAGATCATCTGCCAACCTGTTTATTGAAGGCATACCTACCCAGCCCTCGTTTACTGGAGTAAAATCGCAGAATTTTTCTTAAAATTGAAAGACCTTTAACATGCGAGAATTCCTACTGAAGAGGCCCTGGGATCAAACGTTTTAAGACGATGTAGGTGTCGCATTTATTGTGTACTGGGGCTTAGCATTCAACATGGGAGAATGCAGTGTCCTTGTCGATTTTTCATGCACCTAATCCTAATCACGCCGTATTTAAAAAAAAAAGCACGTAAATATTTAAAACTGTTGTAGGCTCCTTTAAAGACAAACCGTTATCAAACTTTTAAAGAAGAGGAGCAGCGTTATTGAAATATTCACGAAATTGCAGCCACAGCCTTCTGGTCAGTAAGGTTAACATTTTTTGTTAAACACCGCAGCACACGTGTCGATGCAAGCCCTTGTTTACTGGTTTACAAATGCTGAATTTTTTTATATCTCGTAGGTTCTTTGCAAGTAATATCACATACAATTTCTACTCAAAAGGCCCAATAATGACTTCTTAACCTCAGTGGAAGTGCAGCATTACCTTTGGCTGAAGCTCAACAATTAATTTGGAAACAAAGTGTGCCTTTGCAATGCCGCTACACAAAACTGTAATACGCTTTGTTTACTAGAACACAACTGCCCAAAATATTCTTCTGAACAAATAACCTAAGCTGCCTATAAGTAAATCTACATACATGTGTTTCTAAAGCACAGGTCCCATATTCAAAATTTTTTTCAACATATGACCGCTTTCATGACAGTGAAATTTAACATACAATTTGAAACAGTGCTGCAGAATTGTCGCTTCTGCAAGTCCAAAATTCTATTCACGGTCTTGTGTACTCGAAACCATTCGCTGAAATTATTCATCTGAAAATGAATTACCCATCTCTCACGTATACAGGCATATAAAATTTTCCACAGAAGGGGTACTTGCGTAAAAGTTTTTACAAGAGTGTAAAAAAACCTTTTATATTACTGGTGTATATGATTTATTTTGAAACACTTGTGCACTCTTAGTCGCGTCTGCATGCAAGAATTCTCATTCATGCAGTTGTTTACTCACACATATTCTCTGCAATTATTTTTTTTCTGTCGTAAGCTACTTGCAAGTGAACGAGCTTACGCAATTTGGAGCACTAGAGAGTCCGGTTTTAAGAAGTATTTACGAGAATACAGTCGCAGCCTTAAGCTCATAGAGGCTAATATCAAACGTGAGTACTGTAGATCGTCTGCCGACTTCTTCATTGAACGCATTTACAGGAGCATATTCGGAACAGTTTACAGGAACATATTCGCTGGATTTTTTTATCAAAACATTTGGAATACCTTTAGCCTTCAAGAATTCCTACAGAAGCCAAGAGTTTTATAATTTTGCAATGATGTAGGTAACGCATTTATTGTCAATGATGCTTAGCATTGAACATAAGAGAATGCAGTGTCCTTGTCGATTCTGCATGCATTAAATACTGTTCTAGCCCATGTTTACTTAAACAAAAGCACTGACATTATTCTAAAGCTGTTGTATGCTCCTTGTCAGCCAAGACGCCCTCAAAGTTTTAAAGAAGAGGAGAAGTGTTTCAGAAATAAAAAAGAAATTGCAGGCACATCCCTATGGTCAGTAAGAATAAGATTTATAGTTAAACACTGAACACACTTGTCTCTTTTGTATGCAACAATACCCTATGCAAGCTCCTGTTTACTGGTTTACAAATGCTGATATTTTTCCCAACTCTCGTAAGTTCTTTGTCAGTAACACCACGTACAATTGATACTGAGACCCATAGTTGACGTTTTCATCGCAATGTAAGTCCAGCAATAAATTTGACTTAGGATCAACATTCAATATAAAAAACACAATGGGGTCCTTGTCACTCCTGCTGCACAAAACCATAGTCGCCCTGGTTTACTAGAATACAGTAGCAGAAATACCTCTAAAAATCATTTAAGCTTCTTGGAAGTAAGCTCACATACATTTGTTCCTACAAACAAATCCAGCTATTCAGAAATGTTCACAACAAATACCAAGGTTTTATTGACAGTTAGGGTTAACATTGAATTTCAAACTGTGCTGCAGTCTTGTCACTTCCGCTTGCCCAGAATTTTTTTTATCCTCTTTTGTACTGGCAAACATTCGCTGAACCTATCCACCTAAAAATGTGAACCACCTCGTACGTAAACAGGCATAGAAACATTTCCAGCAGAGAGGTACTTGCATTAAAATTTTGACAACAACGAAGGAGAACCGTTTGCATAACTGGGGCATAATATTTATCTGAGCACTCGTGTAGTCTTAGTGTTTTCTGCAGGCACAAAATCTCATTCACGCAGATGTTTACTCAAACAGAATCTCTGCAAATATTTTTTTTTATCTGGCGTAGGCTACGTGCACTAAACAGGCATACGAAAATTCCAACGCAGCAGGTTCTGGGTTTGAGAAGTTTTTAAGGGAATACAGCCGAAGCCTTACACTAATGGAAGCTTAAGAATAAATGTGAATACTGCAGATCGTCTCCCAAATTCTTCATTTACGCATTCAAATTTACGGGCTCGTTTACAGGATATATTCGCAGAATTTTTTTATCAAAACGTTGGAAGATCTTAAAGCAAGAATTCCTACAGAAGACGCCCAGAGATTGATAATTCTAAAATTATGTAAGTGATAAATTTATTGTTACTGACGCTTAGCTTTGATAATTAGAGAATGCAGTGTTGTTGTTGATTAAGCATGCCATAAATCCTGTTAACGCCTTTGCTTAAAAAAACAATCAATGAAATTATTTAAAACTGTTGTACGCTCCCTGTAAGCCAAATCGGTATTTTAAAAAAGATATTCATACGTAGAGCAGTGTTTTAGAAATATTTACGAAATTGTAGGCACAGCCTTATCGTCAGTAAGGATAAGATTTATTGTTAAACGCTGCAGCACACTAGACTTTTATGCACGCAACGATATTCTTTTCTAGCCCTTATTTACTAGTTTTCAGGGGCTGAAATTTTTCTTACCTGCCGTAGGATTTTTGTAAGTAAAATCACATACATTGTCTACTGAAAAAGCCTATAGAAGACGTTACCAGCATTATATTTGTCTGAAGCTCAACATTAAATTTGAAAAAAAGTGGGCCCTTGTAGTCCCATTACAGAAAACCATATTAGCCTTTGTTTAATAAAATGACAACTGCTGAAAATATTTTTCAGAACAAATACCCTAAGCTGCTAATAAGTAAATTCATATACATGTGTTCCTACAGCATAGGTCCCGAAATTAGGATTTTTTTTTCAACATATGCCCAGCCTTACATGGCAGTGAGGTTTAACTTACAATATGAAACTTTTCTGCAGCCTTTTCTCTTCTGCATGGCCAAAATTCCATTCAAGGTCACGTGTACTGGAAAACATTCGCTGAAATTATTTATCTGAAAATGCCTGAACCCTCGCGTGGGTAAAGAGGCATACAGAGGGGCACTTCACCGCAAGCAGGATGGCATGCTCACCTCTGCTCTTGTTCCAGATTACACTCATCGGTGGTTTGACTTGCTGGGCTCCCTGGCCGTCGCAACGTGCCTTCATCGCCTCGTCGCAGCACGGGGCAGCCGATGTGCCTGTTCCACCAACTTTGGTTACCATCAGCACCGTCATCTGGGAACGTGGGACGAGCAACAGTACCGACCGCACTGGCGCGGAAGATAAAAAGCTGCAAGCGACATTCCCCCTCGGGAACTTCACCGCAAGCAGGATGGCATGCTCACCACTGCTCTTTTTCCAGGTTAGATAAATTGTGAGCGATGTTTTCATACCGATCGCTACAGTGGTCATTCTCCCCATTCATAGCATCTAGAAACACTCCCATCATCAGCATCATCTTCATTCACGCGCCTCCGGCTGCCACCCTGATATCCTGTGCCTCGTGCGACCATCGTCTTCGTCGGAGTCTCTGCGGGTTGTTCCTTTCGCGAAGCCGAAATAAACGGTCTGTGCTTCCCCGTGACTTTGCCTTTCAAGTAGTGCAGTTTCCTTTTGACCGCGTCCTCCGCCGCTCCCAGCTACACCCCTGGAGATCCGTTCCGGTCGACGCATCCTGCTACCAGCTCCGCCGATGCAGCGAGAAGCCAGGTCGGAGTCCGCCGCTCAAACGGCGTCGACGTGGTTGCTAACAAGCCCCCAGCGTGACCCTCCCTTCTTCGCTGGTCTTCGCGGGGACGATGTCGACGACTGGCTCGACGAGTTCAACCGCGTCAGCCAGTTTAACAGGTGGGATGATGTTTGCAAGCTGAACATTGTCCCCTTCTCTCTAAGCGAGGTGGCGAGGACGTCGTTCTACAACAACAAAGGACGCTTCGCTGATTGGACCACCTTTACGGGTGAGATACGCCAGGCCTTCGGCACCCGGCTCTTCGCTCAGATTGTGCCAGAAAAAAGCTGAACTCTCGCGTGCAACATCCCGAAGAAACATACATTTCTTACATCGAGGACGTTCTTGACCTAGGCCGCAGGTTGGACCAAAGCATGCCCGAGGCTGACAAGGTGCGCCACATTTTGAAGGGAATTGCTCCTTCCGCATTTAGCGCCCTTGCTCTTCAGAACCCCATAAGCGTAAATGATGTGCGAACAACCTGCCTACGTCTCGACCAGTTGCAGTCTCTTCGCTTGCAACCTCAGCCTTTGTCAATTTGCATGAATGGGGACATGGACTTACGTACCATGATACGTAGTATCATCCGTGACGAGCTAGAAAACCCTACCTCATCGTGCCCCCCACGTGACAACTGTCGCCCGAACGCGTTTTACCTGCGGGACGTCATCAAGGAGGAGCTTGCGTCTATGACGGCGGTACCATCTGTTCACCCAACCCCTTCTACCATCCACGCCATGTCATACTGCGATGCCGCTTCGAAACCACCCATGCGAGTGGAAACTCCTCCGCTACCACCTTCTCACGGACATCTGACAGCAATTTCAACCGGTCCGTATCCTCAGCCATACTACTCAAACGGCCGTCCCGACCGTCACCTTTTCCCGCGGGACCGCCCCATCTGCTACTACTGTTGTATTAGGGGCCACATTTCTCGCTTTTGCCGGCGACGCCAACAGGACGAGCGACGAGGTTACGCGCATGATGAACGGGATGACACCCGCTTTGTCTACGGGGCTCGTCGTAATGCGTACGTTTCGCCTCCTCGCCGTCCTTCGCCTCCTCGAGACTCGACCGATATTTCTTATAATTTCGCGGCACGACGTCGATCACCCTCGCCGTATCGCCGCTCACTGTCGCCTCTTCGACCTGCTTCCCGTCCCACTGACCAGGCTTCGGAAAACTAGCGCCTGCAGTTTTTGGAGGGGAAACTGCTTTGCTCCGAGAAACCAGAACACCTCCGGACCGTCCGTCGAACATTTTATCCGTAGAAGTGGAAGGAGTGTGTATTGATGAGCTTGTGGATACGGGAGCCAGTGTTTCGGTTATTAGCGCACAGTTGAGTTCCCGCCTGAGAAAAGTTAGAACTCCCTATACCGGCCCATCTTTACGAGGAGCAAATGGTGATAAGATTCGCCTCTCTGGATACTGTACAGTGCGTGTTATGATTGACGGGCTTCTACATCACATTCACTGTGCGGTGCTGACTCTATGTGCCTATGAAATCATTCTGGGTTGGGACTTTTTATCAGCATCGTCCGCGGTAATTTCCTGCCGAAAACCGGCTATTCACCTCACCCAGACAGCCATTGTCAGTGTGTCAGATGCGCCGATACAGCGTTTGGTAGCTACCGAAGAATGTGTTCTGCCTCCCGGTGGAAAATGGTATTTTTTGTGGCCTGCGCCAATATCGCCGACGGAGATGTCTTTGTCACACCAGCTGGAAGCTTCGCTTGTAAAGGAGCCATAATACTCCCATGTCTCGTTCGCTTTTCGCGGGGATCAGCTCTAATCGCCGCATTGAATGTTGCCTCTGAGCCGATTCTCCTTCCACAAGGCATTACCGTTGCCACTATTTCCCAGGACCACGTTACCTCTCCAGCACTTTGCCCTCTTGCGTCAGTGCAGTGTGCCTGTAATCCAGAGCTTACGGTCTCGTGCCTTACTTCTACCATCAGCCCTGAGCTCAGCTTGGAAAAGAGGGAAGCGCTCCTCGCTCTGCTTACGGAACACAAGGCCTTATTCGACTGCCACTCTTCCACTCTTGGACGGACATCAGCGGCAACTCATCGTATAGAAACAGAGGGTTCGTGTATAATTCGCCGTCGTCCCTACCGCGTTTCAGCCTCAGAACGCAAAATTATTCAGGACAATGTTGACGATATGCTTCAGCGGGACTTTATTCGCCCTTCTGGAAGCTCCTGGTCATCACCGGTTGTTTTGGTCCACAAGAAAGACGGCTCCGTGCGCTTTTGTGTGGACTATTGGGCGCCTCAGAAAATTACTAGAAAAGACGTTTACCCCATGCCCCGGATTGATGACGCTCTGGACACTTTGCACGGCGCCGAATGCTTCTCGAGCCTTGATCTTCAATCGGGATAGTGGCAAATCCCTATGAATGAATCAGACAAAGAAAAAACAGCTTTCGCCACACCCGATGGCCTTTACGAGTTTAACGCATGGCATTCGGACAGTGCAGTGCTCCAGCCACCTTTGAGCGCATGATTGACACCGTCCTGCGTGGGTTAAAATGGAAGATCTGTCTTTGTTACCTTGACGACATCGTTATCTTCTCGTCCACGTTCGATCAGCACCTTCAACGTGTTGACGAAGTATTAACCTGCCTCCGCTACGCTGGTCTTCAGCTCAACACCAAAAAGTGTCGATTTGCCAGAACCTCCATCGAAGTCCTGGGCCACGTTGTAAGCAAGGATGGAATACGCCCGGATCCGGACAAGATCAACGCGGTTCTTAACTTCTCTCGGCCGCTCCGTCAAAAGGAACTTCGCAGTTTTCTTGGATTGGCTTCTTATTTCCGTCGCTTCATTCGCAATTTTGCAACAATAGCCTCGCCCCTGAACAAGCTATTGACATCCGGAATCCCATTCTTCTGGACGGAAGACTGCGAAACAGTTTTCAAAACCCTTAAAGAAGCTCTTACATCTGGACTTGTCCTTGTTCATTTCGATGAGTCGGCACCGACAATTCTCCACACTGATGCCAGTGGGCATGGTCTTGGTGCGGTCCTTCTGCAGCGCAATGATTCGTCATTGGAGCGCGTCATCGCCTACGCCAGCCGCACTTTGACACCCGCTGAGCGGAACTACACAATTGCTGAGAAAGAATGCCTCGCGGTTGTCTGGGCAGTGCAAAAATTTCGTCCTTATTTGTACGGGCGCCACTTCTCCGTAGTGACAGACCACCATGCGCTTTGTTGGTTATCCTCGCTCAAAAATTTATCGGAATGCCTTGGCCGCTGGGTTCTCCGTTTACAGGAGTATGATTTTACGGTAACTTACAAGTCGGGCAAGACTCACAATGATGCTGATGCCCTGTCCCGTTGACCACAGCCGTCCCCCAGGATACCACGTCCCCTGCCATCTCCTCACCCACGGTGACAATAGCGCCTTTGCGCAAAGCAGAACAAGATATTAGATCAAACCTTGTATCTCTTCAACGAACCGACTCGTACTGCCGACACCTCATGGAACAACTCGATGGTTCTGCTTCACCACCTAATGGCCGCTCCCGCCGCCAACTAAACAAATTTCGCCTCTTGAATGGTGTAGCGCTTTACCGTCACAATTATCACCCTACCGGCGACAGGTGGGTTCCAGTCATCCCTCGCTGTCTTCGGAACCAAATCCTGGAAGTCTTTCACGATGACGCCATGGCTGGCCATCTTGCGTTCAACAAAACTTGCGACCATATTAGGAGCTGGATCTTTTGGCCAGCCCTTTCCACCAGCGTCGTAAAATATGTTGCGTCATGTCCTGCCTGTCAGCGTCGTAAACGCTCAACCTCAGCCCCTGCAGGGATGCTACAGCCCCTTCCTTGCCCTCCTGCTCCATTCAAAGTCATTGCCATCGACCTATATAGCCCTTTGTCTTCAACTTCGACTGGCCACCACTGGATTGTGACTGCTGTATATCATTTAACAGGATTCGCCGAAACTGCTCCTCTGCGTACCGGCTCCGCTTCCGAAGTCGCAGATTTTTTTCTGCAAGCCATCTTTTTACGTCACGGACCACCTCGCACTCTTTTAAGTGACCGAGGACGCACATTCCTCTCAGCAGTCCTTGCGGAAATTCTTCGGGTGGCCGGTCAGACAAATGGCCTGACAGAACGCTTTCATCGTACTCTGTCTGATATGATTTCTGTCTATATCAACCCCGACCACAGAAACTGGGCCGCCATTCTACCCTTTGTAACATACGCCTAGAACACTGCTGTTCAAAGTACCACTAGATTTTCACCGTTTTTCCTCGTGTATGACCGGCCTCCACCATCTGGTCTGGACGCATCGTTCTTTTCCTGCCCGGTTTCTCCAACAGTTACCATGACAGATCAATTTGTTTCTCGTGTCGCGCATTGCCAGAACCTCGCCTGATTGAACACCGAGTCCTGCCAGAATGACCGGAAGTCTCGATACGATACAGATCGCCGGGACGTCACCTTCGAACCAGGAGACGAAGTGTTGCTTTCCACCCCTCTAAGTGCTCCAGGACTATGTGAAAAGTTTATGCCACGATTCATTGGCCCTACACAGTCCTTCAGCGTACCTCTCCAGTGAACTACTTAGTTACTCCTACGTGTGGTGTCACTGACCGTCGGTGCCGTGGCGCTGAGACTGTTCATGTTTCGCGTCTAAAACGCTTTCTTCGCCGATCGCCATCCCTCTGACTTGCGGCCAGGTTGGCCGCTTCGACCGTCGGGAAAGATAGTGTGAGGGGTGTTTTCATACTGATCGCTACAGTGGTCATTCGCCCCATTCATAGCATCTAGAAACACTCCCATCATCAGCATCATCTTCATTCACGCGCCACCGGCTGCCATCCTGATATCCCGTGCCTCGTGCGACCGTCGTCTTCGTCGGAGTCTCTGCGGGTTGTTCCTTTCGCGAAGCCGGAATAAATGGTCTCTGCTTCCCCGTGACTTTGCCTTTCAATATGAACTTTGCTGCCTGTGCTAGGAGTAGTGATTACTGGTTGCTAGCGGTGTCGTGCCCAGTAGAAGTTGGTGATCAAATAAAATGGTTGTTGTGCTTGCCTTCACGAATAGGTTCACAATTAGTTGACTTCTTACGTTTGTTGCTGTCAGGGGACGTGAAAACGACTCCCGGGCTCAATAACAAGGATGGTACTTCTGACACCCTCACCTCTGTGTTAGAAACTGTGCGCCAATAGAAATCACCCCCGAAGGCATCGCTTCTCTCATTAATAATCTAAAAGTATCCACTTCTATTGGCATTGATAATATCAACACAAAGATTCTAAAAAACACAGTACCCGTCTCTAGTCAAATATTATTCCATATTTTCAAGCTGTCTTTAATTTCAATCCAGATACCGACAGATTGGGAAATAGGTAAAGTCATTCCCATATTGAAAAATGGTAATGGATCCTCACGAGAGAATTATCGACCCTTTTTATTAACATGCATTTGCGGCAAGTTACTTGAGCACATAATCGCATCCCATACTTCCAGACAAATCGAAAAAAATAAGTACTTTTACAAAAATCAGCATGGCTTCAGAAAAGGTTTGTCTTGTGACACCCAGTTGCTTGAATTTTCCTCCGAGTTACATTTCAACTTAAATAATAACCAACAAATCGACTGCATATTCCTCGAATTTTCCAAGGCATTTGATCGTGTAGCTCATTGTCGCCTCATTTTCAAATTATCAGCTCTCCGCATAGATTCTTTACCTTTATCGTGGTTGCGCAACTTCTTGTCGCTTGGCCTACAGTTTACCATCGTTAACGATTCTTCTTCAACAATAACTGACGTCCATCTGGGGTACCTCAAGGGAGTGTTCTTAGGCCATTACTCTTTTTAATTTATATTAATGACTTGCCAAATAACATTTCATCATGCGTTCGGATTTTCGCGGAAGACTGCATCATTTATCGCGCCATCAAAACTGCCCAGGATCACATTATGTTGCAAAAAGGCCTTGACCAAATTTATTCCTGGTGCAGAACTTGGCAAATGATCTTACATTCAACAAAGTGCAAAATAATCTCTTTTTCGCGTAAGCATGCTCACTTTAATTTCACTTACTGTATAAAAAACGCAGCAATATCTCAGAGCCACTACCTACAAATATCTAGGTGTCAATTTCACTTCCACTCTTTTCTGGTCTACTCACATTACTTCAATCTGCGCAAAAGCAAGTAAAACCTTAGGAAACCTGCGGTGTAACCTGCGAATGGCACCAACAGCCATGCGGAAATTGTCCTACTGCGCATTCGTCCGCCCGCAGCTAGCATTTGCCCTCATCTGTATGGTCACCTCATCCAAATTACTTAGTTAACATGCTCGAATCCGTCCAAAACAGAGCCGCTCGTTTTATTTCTCGCAACTATAATCGCAATTCAAGTATCACACAGATAAAACGTGACATTTCATTACAACCATTACAGATTCGTCGCGTGGTCGCCCTTCTTTGTCTGTTTCACAAATACGTTCATAGTGATAACCCATCCCCACTTCCTCTCGAACCCCCTTCCCGCATGTCGTCACGCTTACGCAATCAATTCAGCTTTAGGCGTATGTATGGAAACACACTTTCATTCAATTCATCAGCTCTACCTCATGCCATATCCCATTGGAAAGATTTTCCTGACGCTATCGCTTCTATATCAAACCTTGACAGATTCCATGAACAACTAAATCCGCATTTTTCCTAATATATTTGTTTCATATTTGTGCTTCTAACATACTTGATAACGATGCCTTTGCATCTTTGTTTGTTCCTTCCTTGTATTTGGCTCTTTGTTGAATGCTTATATTATTCAGGGTATTTTTTTATGAATGTGTAATGATGTTCTTATACTCTCGTGTATATTTCATTTTCCCGTGTGTTGGTTAGATGACCTCAAGTGCCTTTAATTTTTGTAGCCCCCCTTACCCCATGCTCCACCTGGAGCCTGTAAGGTTTTTCCTAAATAAATAAATATTACCAGTGAGGAGGTACTTGAATTAAAAACTTTTACAAAACTGAATAACCTCTTATATTACAGAGGTGTATTATTTATTAGAAGCACTCCGGCATTCTTAGTCGATTCTGCCGGCACGATATCTCATTCACGCAGATGTTCACTCTAACACAATCCCTGCAAATATTATTTAAACTGGCGTAGGCTACTTGCAAGTAAACGGGCATACGAAAATTCCCCCACAACAGGTTCTCGATTTAGGAAGTTTTTACGAGAATACAGGCACAGCCTGTAGTCTCATGGAGGCGAAAATAAATGTGAATACTGCACATCGTCTGCCAACTTCTTTATTGAACGCAATCCGGTTCACGCCCTCGTTTACAGGAATACAACCGCAATTTTTTATCCAAAACGTTGGAAGACCTTTACATTCAAGAATTCCTACAGAAAAAGCCGACAGTTTTATTTTTTTACAAACATGTAGGTATCGCATTTATTCTCACTAAGGTATTCTTGTTTATTCATTATGCCCTAAGTCCTATTCACGCACTTGTTTACTAAAACAATCACGGAAAGTTTTGTAAAACTGTTGTAGGCTCCATTTTCGCAAACCCAGTATTTAAAAAATCACACAAGTGGAGCAGTGTTTCAAAAATATTTACGAAGTTGCACGCACAGCTTTATGATTTGTAAGGTTAAGATTAATTGTTCAACATTACAGCACATTAGTCTCATCTATATGCAACGATATTCTATGCAAGACCTTGTTTACTGGTTTACAAATGCTGAAATTTTTTCTAACTCTCGTAAGTTCTTTGTAAGTAAACCAAGTACAATTTCTATTAGACAGCCATATTTGACGTTTCAACCGCAATGTAAATCCAGCAATACCTTTGACTTATGCTTAACATTCAATTTGAAAAAAAAAACATTAGCGCCCTTGTCACCCCTGCTGAACAAAACCATATTCGCACTGGTTTACTAAAAAACAGTACCACAAAAAATTCTAAAAACGCTTTAAGATTCTTAGAAGTAAACTCACCTACATTTGTCCCTAAAAACAAATCGAACTATTCAGAAATTTTCACAACAAATCACAGCTTTTATTGACAGTTAGGGTTAACATTGAATTTCAAACTGTGCTGCATTCATGTCACTTCCGCTTGCCCAGAATTTTATTTATCCTCTTTTTTACTGGAAAACATTCGCTGAAGCTATCCACCTGAAATTGTAAACCATCTTGTACGTAAACAGACATACAAATATTTCCAGCCGAGAGGTACTTTGGTTAAAATTTTGACAACAACAATGAAGGAGAAGCTTTTGTATAACTGGGACATTAAATTTATTTAAGCGCTCTTCTGCATGCACAAAATCTCATTCACCAAGATTTTTACTGAAATACAATCTCTGCAAATATTTTTTTAACTGGCGTAGGCTATTTGCAAGTAAAGAGGCATACGCAAATTCCAACACAAGAGGTTCTGGATTTAAGAAGTTTTACGACGATACAGGCACCGCCTACATTCATAGAGGCCTAAGAATAAATGTGGATACTGCAGATCAGCTGCCAACTTCTTTATTGAACGCATTCCAATTCACGCCCTCGTTTAAAGGACTACAATCGCAGATTTTTTTCTTAAATTGTTGGAAGATGTTTAACCTGCAAGAATTCCTACTGAAGTTTCCCAGAGTTTCATAATTTTACCGTGATGTTGGTGTTGCATTTGTTGTCACTGTGGCGTAGCATTTATATGAGAGAAATCAGTGTTCTTGTATAATCAGCATGCAATAAATCCTATTCACGCCCGTGTTTACTAAAAGAAAAGCACTGAAATTCTCTTAAAATTGTTGTAGGCAGCAAGTAAACGAAGCCGGTATTAAAAATTCAGAAGAAGAGCAGTGTTGTAGAAATATTTACGAAATTGCAGGGAATTCCTTATGATCAATAGGGTTAAGGTTTTTTGTTAAACAGTGCAGCACAGTGTTCACTTCTGCATGCAACAATGTTCTATGCAAGCCTTTGTTTACTGGTTTAAAAATGCTAAAATTTTTATTACCATTCGTAAGTTCTTTGTGAATAAAACCACGTATAATTTCTACTGACGAGACCCATAGTTGACGTTTTAAACGCAATGCAAGTGCAGCATTACCTTTGACTGAGGTTTAACATTCAATTTGAAAAACAATTTGCGCCTTTGTCACTCCTGCTGCACAAAACCATATTCGCCCTGTTTTAATAGAACAAAGTACCTGAAACTAATCTAAAAAAATGCTTTCTGCTTCTTGGAAGTAAACAAACATACATTTGTTCCTACAAAATATAACCAAAGATTCAGAAATTTTTACTTCATCTGCACATCCTTTATTGACGTTTTATTCGCATTATAAGTCCAGCCTTACCATTCACTGAGGGTCAGCATTCAATTTGAAAAAAAACAGTGGGACCCTTTTCACTGCAACTTAACAAAACGCAACTCAACTCACGCAACGAACGAAACTCATATGAACTCTGCAGTGTTTTGCATTTGAGTGGTGCGAATCTGGAATCTACCATCAAACATCCTCTGAATACTGTGTCCTGAAGGTAAATGCTACCCGTAAATACATGTTTTGTGAAGATTGAGCCGTGTGCTAGACATTTGCGAGAGTCTTTCACGGGGCTAGCTACGCCTTTTTGGAACATCGGCTCCGCTCGAGGAGGGTGGCGGCCATCGAGGCTTCCGCTCACCTTTGCGAGTGTCGTCGGCGACTGCAGAATTCATCGGAACTCATCCCCCGGGGAACCGGAAGACCAATGGAGGTCTGCGAACTAGACGTTGAGTCAATTTCACCCAAAGAGCTCACAAGTGATGCGGGCTGAGTGACGAGCCACCGACAACAGAGCGCTCGAGCTATCCTCTAGTTCAGCCTAAAGCAAGGGACAAGAAAGGGTTAAGAGGAGGTCGAACCTGAATCGTCAAACGGGGCGTCGTGTTCTCCACAACGGCAACGCAAGCCGCCTCGTCCTGCGTGGCAGCCGCAGTTACCACGGGAAGATATCAAGATCTAGCTTGACCAGAGGGAAAGCCTAGATGTTTCCAAGATCAGACACGCGATTTTCCGCGACAAAATAATCCGCTCCATGAAACTAACGGCGGAAGGAGCGGAGGAAGACTTGCTTCAATTCAATGCGTTAAAAACCGTCATCGTCGCAAGCATCCCAACCATAGACAGGGCTGAGAAACACAACGCAATAAAAGCAATAGCGATCGGCCGAGAGCATCTTCACAAAGTTACGGCATATGCCGCACCGCCTGAAGACACCTCTAAGGGCGTAATCCACAATATACCGGCGAGCGACAGTGACGACATCACTGAAAGCTTGGTCAATAAACGAAACCCGAAGATTCTTCAGGCGAGAAAAATGGGCCGAACCAATTGGCAGTCATCGTGTTTGAGAGAGAGGTGGTGCCGTACTACGTGTACTACAGAGGCGCGGAATATTGGTGTTATCTGCATAAGAAGAAGCTTGAGGTAAGCCAAACGTGTGGACCATTCGGCCACAGCACGGACGTGTTCCCTGCTCCGGAATACAAGATGTGCAGGGAATTTGAAGCCAAGAACCCGCAAGAAAAGCACAAGTGTGACCCCAAGTGCACGCTTTGCAGCAGAGACCACCGAACTGACGACAAAAAGTGTCACCACCGCGAGCAAATGCCGTTCCTACTCAAGAAGTGACCATGGGCGGGAACGAAACTTTTGGAAGAGAAAGTAAACCCGCACAACCAGCCCAGCGCAGGTTACAGCGTTTCGAAAATTTTTTGACACGGTGCCAGCAGGGGAATTACAGACGACCTCGGAAGAGACCAGTCTGCCTTTTTCCCACGTCTACCCTCACGAGACAACGCAAGCGGCAATGGGGGCACAGTAACACACAGAAGAAAAGCAGAGCAGGTAGCACCCACCACGACGCGGCTCGAGATTACACAGCTGGAGATTGACGTCTCGAGAACGGAGAGACAACAAACAGACCCGGCAGAGGAATGATTCTTGATCAAGGACGAAGTCAAGGTCAAAATCCAAGACCAGGCTTGGGACCAGCTAGGCGCAGCAGAAGGGATGTGGACGAAAAGAGCCCCAACAAAATTAGGTGAGCTGGGCTGTTTTCGTCAACCACGGCTCCACACAGCACCACAATCAATAACCAAAGCCAATCAGAAAACTAGTCGAAAATCACTGAATTGAGGCAAATGTTACAAATACTAACGGCGGAAAACAGGGCACTCAAGGCAGAGATACTAAGCCCTAAATAAGCCAACAGAGACCATTTATCAACGTAGTCTTTTGAGGTGGAAAAAAAGATGGAAGTTGCAAGGCGACCTGATCGCCAGAACATTGAATTTCAAACAGTGCTGCAGTTTTGTCGCTTCTATTTCTTGAAATTCTATTCACACTCACTTTACTGAAAAACATTCGTAAACTTATTCATCTGAAATGCCAGAACCATCTCGAATATAAACAGATATAGAAATATTTTCTTCGAAGAGGTACTTGCGTACAAATTTTGAAAACCAACAAAGGAGAACCTTTTATATTACTAGGGCTTGATGATTTTTTTGAAGCACTCGTGAAAGCTTAGCCGCTTCTGCATGTGCGAAATCTCATTCACGAAAACGTTTACCCAAACACAATCTCTGCAATTATTTTTTCGGAACTGTCGTAGTCAACTTGCAAGCAACCAGGCATTCACAAATTCAAACACAATAGGTTCTGGCTTTAGGAAGTTTTTACGAGAATATAAGTGCAGCCTTACACTCATGGAGGCTTAAGAATAAATGTGAACACTGCAGATCATCTGCCAACTTGTTCATTGAGTGCATTAATATTCGTGCCCTTATTTACAGGAAAACAATCACAGAATTTTTTTTCCCCACACGAGGCACCTCGAGTTTCATGGTGACGGTGAGCAGCGACACCGCGGACCCCGAGCTCCCATATATAAGGTCTGTTGTACCGTGGCGAGGTGTTGAAAGGTGAAGAATACAAGCCGTAAACGGTGGCCGTCGGAGCCTTGGTCAAGTTCTGGCCGATGGGCTCACTGCCTGTCTACAAGGCAGGGAGCTCCGGGACCTCTTTGACTATCCAGGGTAAGGTCAAAGGAGAAAGTACCACCGTCTCCCTTCTTTTATACTATGCCGTATGGTATTTTCAAACCCCCAGCCCCCCAACCGTGATCGGCCCCCTAAAAGCATCCACACTGAAGTATCGTTTCCCCCAATGCCATCTTTGACATTTCCTGACCCAGATCATTACTCTCGATTTCTTGTCGTTCAGTCCTTCAATCCAACCCACCCTCTTGCATCTCAGTCGGTCTTCTTGATTCGCCAAGTATCTTGCAGCCATAATAGGAAAATCGTATATGTGCAAAAAACGAAGGTCTGGAGAACTCCTAATCGAAGTAAATGACAAGCAGCAGTCTGCGTACCTTCTAGCTCAGACTAGACTGGCTGATCTCGACATCAGGGTCACACCCCATCGGAGCCTCAATAGCTCGCAGGGTGTGATATCCGAGACAGATCTCCTGAACAAACGGATGCGGATCTCCTTGCCGGCTTGAAGGACCAGGGCGTCACTGCCATGAGCCGCATCACTATCCGCAGAGATGACAAGGAGATTCCCACCAAGCACATTATCTTGACTTTTGACCGCGCGGTTCTCCCGCAACACATAAATGCAGGTTTTATCCCTTGCTCCATCCGTCCGTACATCCCGAACCCGCGGAGCTGTTTTAAATGCAGAGCATTTCAGTAACTCACGATGTCACCCGCGTTGGCGTCCGTAGTCCGCACGCTCACTGCGCATGCGCGTCGAGTCGAGGCGATAGCGAACACTCGCTCGCCAGGGGCATTGGATTGGACTCGAACTCTCTCTCGCGAGGGGCATTGGATTGGATTCGATTGGATTGGCTTGGATTGGCTTGGCTTGGCTTGGCTTGGATTGGATTGGATTTGGATTGGATTGGATTAAAGTGGATTGTGTTGGATTGTGTTGCGTCATAGCCGCGGCACGTTGCGTCATAGCCGCGGCAGAGGCGCTGGGGCGGGCGCATGTGCAGTACTCTCTCTTCCGCGGTTTCCTCTCCTTCGGGCGCGCTGCGCATATAACCGGTGTGCCGTTCTCCGGCGAAGCAACATCCGCGCTTGGCTCAAACACCTAGAGTCCACGCCGCTTTACAGGTACGCCAACGTCGTCGACTGGGACCGGCTTACGCAGTCCCCTCAACGTAAATAAGCGGCGGAGCGCGCGTTCGGGATTCACTCAAGGGCGTCTTTGCTTGGCTTTTGCTTCACGTGACGCTTTGCTTGACTCGCGTAGATGCGACGCATTTACTCGAGTTCCCCCCGTGGGAAGATGCGGGCGGCTTTTTACGTGCCAGCGGTTCGGGCACGGTACAAACTCTTGCCGTGGCCGAACGACGTCTGCGAAATGTGCGGCGCATAATCATCCAAGCGACTATTGTCCATCCGACACCCTGTCTTGTGTGAACTGCGGCGTGCCTAATGCACCGTACTGCCGCAAGAGTGAAAAGTTCCAACTGAATAAAAAGATTATCATCATCATCACCAGCCTATCTACGTCCACTGCAGGGCAAAGGCCTCTCCAATTATTCTCCAATTACCTCGGTCCTGTGCCAACTGTGACCAATTTATCCCCGCAAACTTCTTGATCTCATCTGCCCATCTAACTTTCTGCCACCCCCTGCACGCTTGCCTTCTCTAGGGATTCCACTCTGTTACCCTTAATGACCACCGGTTATCTTGCCTTCGCATTACATGCCCTGCCCACGTATATTTCTTCTTCTTAATTTCTAGTAATATGTCTTTACACCAGTTTGCTTCCTGGCCCACTCCGCTCTCTTCTGGTTCCTTAATGTTACAGCTATCATTTTCCCCTCCATTGCCCGCTGAGTCGCTCTCAATTTAAGTTGAACCCTCTTGGTGAGCCTCCAAGTTTCTGCCCCGTAGGTGAGTACCGGTAAGATGCAGCTGTCATACACTTTCTTCTTCAGCAACAATGGTAGGCTGCGATTCATTATCTGAGAATGTCTGCCATATGCACCCCACCCCATTCTGATCCTTCTAATTATCTCTGCCTCAGAGTTGGGATCTGGGGTCACAACTTGGCCTAAGTATATATATTCGCTTACCACTTCTACTGCCTCACCACCTATCTCAAACGGCTGTGCTGTCCCGAGGTTATTGATCATTACTTTAGTTTTCTGCATATTATTTTCAGGCCCACGGTTCTACTCTGTTCGCCCAATGCGGAAAGCATGCCTTGCAATTCGTCCCCAGAGTTACTTAGCAAGGCAACTTCATCAGCAAATCTGAGGTTACTGAGGTATTCTCCATTAACCCTTACTCCCACCTGTCCCCAATCCAACGTTCTGAATACTTCTTGTAAGCATGCTGTGAATAACATTGGAGAGATTGTGCCTCCTTGTCTGACACCCTTCCCTATAGGTATTTTACTGCTCTCCCTATGAAGGATAATGGTAGCTGTAGACCCTTTGTAGATATCCTCTAGTATTCTTACATAATGCTCATCTACCCCCTGGTTCCGTAATGCCTGAATGACTGCTAGGGTTTCGACCGAGTCAAATGCTTTCTCATAATCTATGAAGGCTATATATAGGGGTTCATTAAACTCTGCGCACTTCTCTATCACCTGATTGATCGTGTGGATATGGTCTATTGTTGAATAACCTTTACGGATCCCTCCTTGTTCTTTAGATTGACTGAAATGTAAGGTTTCAGAGATTCTGTTAGCGATTACCTTGGTAAATACCTTGTAGACGACTGACAGTAAGCTGATCGGCCTGTAATTTTCCAAGTCCTTCATGTCGCCTTTCTTATGAATTATTATGATGTTCGCGTTCGGCAGCGATGGCGTAGGGGTAGAACACCCGCCTCGCGTAAAGAAGGACCGTGGTTCGAATCCCGGTGCCGGACAATTCCCACCAGATTAAAAAAAAATCCGCGTATTGATGGAATTGCAAACAAGGGGCTTGGGGTGCGGCCTGACCCCGGACGACCAATGCCGGCAATGCACTCCCTCACCAGAGCAGGATTGGCCACCCTGGTGCAGTAAAAGCCGCAACCTCCCATGAATACGCCAATTAACATCACGGCCCTAAGTCCCCAGCGGCTGCGAAGCAACTGACCACGGCGGCGGTCAGACCTGTGACGCAGCAGAGGGTGCTAAGAATACCTGGATCCGGACAGGCCGCCAATAGAATCTGAACCTGGCAACGTTTAACGCGCGAACCTTATCTAGCGAAGCAAGTCTCGAGGTGTTGCTCGAGGAATTAGAGGGCATTAAATGGGATGCTATAGGGCTTAGAGAGGTTAGGAGGGCAGGCGAAGCCTTTACGGTGCTGAAAAGTGGACACGTCCTATGTTACCGTGGTCTAGAGGACAGAAGAGTACTGGGAGTGGGATTTCTAGTCAATAAAAGCATAGCTGGCAACATAGACGAATACTTTAGCATTAACGAAACGGCAGCAGGTCTTGTAATTAGGCTCAATAGGAGGTACAAGCTGAAGGTGGTGCAGGGATACGCGCCCACATCCAGCCACGACGACGAAGTAGTAGAACGCTTCTATGAAGATGTGGAATCGGCAATGGCTAAAGTAAAAACACAGTATACCGTATTTATTGGGGACTTCAATGTTAAAGTAGGCAAGAATCAGGCCGGAGACAAGGCAGTTGGGAACTATCGTCTGGGCCGTAGAAATAACAAGGGGGACCTACTAGTTGAGTTTGCAGAACGGAAAAACCTACGCATAATGAATACCTTCTTCTGTAAATGGGAGAGTCGGAAGTGGACCTGGAGGAGCCCGAATGGGGAGCACAAAAATGAAATAGACTTCATATTATGCGATAACCCTGGCGTCGTGCAGGATGTGGAAGTGCTCGGACGGGTAAGGTGTAGGGACCACCGTATGGTAAGATCTCGAATTAGGATAGATTTGAGGAGGGACCGCAACAAGCTAGTACGAAAGAAGCCGATAAATGAGCTTACAGTAAGACGCAAAGTAGAAGAATTCAGGATCGCGCTGCAGAATCGATATTCCGCCCTTAACGAGGAAGCCGAGCTTACGACACAGGAAGCCAGCGACAACCTCACACGCATTATCACGGAGTGTGCAGTAGACGTCGGGGGCACTATGGCTAGACAGGACACTGGTACACTTTCACAGGAGACGAAAGATCTAATCAGAAAACGACCAACCATGAGAATCTCTACCGCAGCTGACAGATTAGAACTAGCCGAGCTCTCGAAGTTAATCAATAGGCGTAAGACAGCTAACATACGGAAGTGTAATATGGATACGATCGAATACGCTGTAAAAAACGAAGGTAGCCTGAAAGCAGTGAAGAGATGCCTTGGCGTGGGGAAAAATCAGATGTATGCACTTAAGGATAAACAAGGCAATGTCATCGCAAATAGGGATAAAATAGTCACAGCGGCCCAGGAGTTCTATAGGGATCTTTACAATAGCCGGGACATACAGGATAATACCGAACGAGACAGCAGTTCAGAGGAGATAGACATCCCACCAGTAACGACTGAAGAAGTAAGGACGGCTTTGAAAGAAATGAAAGGGGGCAAAGCACCTGGTGAGGATCAGATAACAGCAGACCTCTTGAAGGATGGCGGAGAAATTGTACTTGAAAAACTGGCAAACCTGTATACGCAATGCCTAATGACCGCAATGGTACCGCAATATTGGAATAAAAAGATAATCAACATCAAAGTAACTGAGAACATCACCTTCCCGCAGGCGCGAAAGAGGTTCGCCTCTTTCCATCTGGGGAGGTACGCTGACGCGGCTCGCCGGGGGGCGGAGAGGCGTCTGATGTCCACCAGGACCCAGTTCAGCGAGTCTGACAAGGTCCCGCCCCAGCCCCTCGCTGGGATTGCCTCACGCAGCCCAACCCGGCACCACGAGGCTTGCTGAGGCAGCAGCGGTTGTGGTGGATACCACTTCTGTTGGGACCGGTGCCGCTCCCGCCTCTGCTCGCCCGTCCTCCAGTGCGTTGGAGGGTGCCGACGTGATTGACACCACGGGCCCCGCATCGGCTCCCACCGCCACCACACCGCCCGTGCCACCTCTGCCGCCGCCGACTCTGGAGGCTCAAACGAAGGGCTCCCGAAAGGTGGCCAAGTCTGGGAGCCCGGTTCGACGGGCACCCCCCGGACATTTGAGGACGAGATGGACATCGCCCCGTCTTGCCTGCAACGCACCGCAAGAAGCGGCCTCCTACGCCAAAGCCAGCAGAAAGGCCCAAAAAGCCAAATCCGAGAGTAACAGCCCCGAAAGACACATGAACACACATACACACAGACTTCAGTAGCTTCTAAATCTTCATAATGGGAAGAGAAAATATTACTCAGTGGAACTGTAGAGTCCTCATTAAAAATGTTGATGATGTCCATGAGAGATTGCATTCTAACCAGCCAAGTGTGATGTGTCTTCAGGAGACGCATTTGAATTCCAATCACACAAATTTCTTAAATAGTTTCATAGTATTCAGAAAGTATAGGGTTGGCTGCACCCACTCTTCGGGCAGTGTAGCCATATTAGCCCGGAAATTCCTAGCGTGCCACCCCATCGCTCTCAACACCGTCCTTGAGGATGTAGCAATACGCACAATAATTTTTAATAGGTTCATAACGGTATGCTCCATTTAAATTCGTCCTGATTATGCACTTTCGAGCTCTGTCTTCGAGGCACTGGTCGACCAGCTGCCCGAACCATACATCCTAACAGGCGACCTTAATGCACACTACTCTCTTTGGGGCTCCTTCAGAACGGATACCCGAGGTCGCCTGAGAGAGAAGTTTCTTACATCTTCAGGAGCATGCCTTTTCTACAAAAAGATGCCTACATACCATAACTTAGGACATAATACATACTCACATCTCCACTTGGCTAATGGTTCTGCAATTCTCTTTCCATGTCTTGAGTGGGGCGCGGGCACTGACCCATATGGTAGTGACCACTTCCCCACTATCCTAACATATATAGGTAAAGGCACATGCAGTCCATCTTCCCATACAGGTTTAAAGAATCAAAAGCAAACTGGAGTATATTAACAGAAACATCTAAACTACACCA
Source organism: Haemaphysalis longicornis (assembly GCA_013339765.2). NCBI lineage: Eukaryota > Metazoa > Arthropoda > Arachnida > Ixodida > Ixodidae > Haemaphysalis > Haemaphysalis longicornis. The sequence continues at coordinate 166,967,903 of CM023454.1, read as the reverse complement.
CACAACCATAGAACACCTACACGTGTAGGAAGCATTCCAACTCATCACGGCGCACACCCTCGACGCTGCCGAAAAGTCCATTCCCCCCACCTCCAGCGCTCCGCGAAACCAAAGGAGGCCGTGGTGGAATGAGGACTGTAGGCGGGCGCGAGAGGCCCAGAACAAGGCGTGCGGTGTCCTTCACTGGTACCCCACGTCAGATAACGTCATTTCTTTTAAACGAGCAAAGGTTTTTGGGAAGCGAGTGCATCGTGAGGTGAAAAGGGAGAGTTGGCAAACCTTCCTCACTTACATCAACTCATACACTGACACGCGAAAAGTATGGACACGAATACGCAAACTAAAAGGACAGCAGACACACAGCCTGCCCCTGGTTAGTACAACAGGGGACACACTTGAAGACCAGGCTAACACACTGGCACAACACTTCCAAAACGTGTCCAGTTCATCGCACTACACCAACACTTTCATAAAACACGAAACATCCTGTGAGAAGAAGTCCTTGCGAGACAGTAATAAGTCGACCTAATCTTATAGCACCCCCTTCTCACTGCATGAGCTGAAGATCGCACTTAGTACTTGTAAACCTTCAGCTCCAGGCGCAGACAATGACATACACTATGATTCAATACTTGCACACAGGCACATTTGAAATCCCCCTTCACATCTACAACGAAATATTTCTTTTGGGGCACCTCCCCGGATCATGGAGGGAGGCCATCGTAGTGGCCCTCTGAAAAAGGGGAAGGACCCTTCCTCTCCTGCAAGTTATCGTCCCATCGCCCTCACAAGCTGCCTGTGTAAGCTGTTCGAGAAGATGATCAATAGGAGACTCATGTACTTCTTAGAGTACAGTGGTCTTCTTGACAGCTGCCAGGCTTGCTTCAGGGCTTGGGGATCCACCAACCATCAACTGTTTGCGTCGGAATCATATGTAAAAGATGCCTTTATCCATAATCAGTTTTGCATAACAGTCTTCTTTGATATAGAAAAGGCCTATGACACTGCCTGGTGGTATGGCATCTTGAGTGACCTCAAGTTGTTTGGTGTCTCCGGCAATATGCTGAACACCCTCGCTAGCCATATGTCGGAAAGGACCTTTTAAGTGAGTGTTGGCAGTGCACTTTCCAATGTATATGTGCACCAAAATGGCGTTCCTCAAGGCGGTGTCCTGAGCTGCACACTATTCATTGTTAAGATGAACTCTCTCTGGAAGGCATTGCCACCAAATATTTCTTGTTCGGTGTATCTAGATGACGTCCAAATATCTTTTAAGTCGTGAAACTTCTCAATTTTGAACGCCAAGTCCAGCTTGGGGTGAACAAAGTTGCTGGCTGGGCGGACACAAACGGTTTTAAAATGAACCCTGTTAAAAGTACTTGTGTTGGGTTCTCCCGGAAGCGAAGAATTCATGCGGACCGTGATATCTCTATTAATGGTGTAGTAATCCCTGTCAGAAGGCAACAGAAGTTTTGCGGATTATTATTCGACAGTAAACTCACATTTATCCCTCACTTGAAACACCTGAAACACAAATGCCTAAAAACAATGAACATTCTTAAAGTGCTGTCACACCAATCTGATGGTGCTGAGAAGCAGCTCCTTCTGCGGCTTTATACTGCAGTGGTAGGATCTCGCTTGGATTTTGGCAGTGTTGTTTATGGGGCCGCGACGAAGATGGCGCTAAAAATGCTTGACCCAGTGCTTCATTTGGGGCTTCGTCTTGCCTCTGGCGCCTTTCGCAATAGCCCCGTTCAAAGCCTGTATGCAGAGTGTCACAAATGGTCCCTGTATTACCAGAGGACAAACACTAACTTGTTGTATGCCTCTAAAATCATATCTATGACAATTCATCCTTTTAATTCAACCATTCACGATGCATCATCAGAGCAGCTCTTTGCAAATCGTCCATTTATTTCCATGCCGTTCCTTCTCAGAGTGAGAGCAGAAGCTTCTGAGCTGGCTGTGTCATTTTGACACATCCACAACACGTCCATTACTGATTTTATTGCGCTGTGGCAACTCTGGGCAGTTTGTTATGACTTCTCCTTTGTGCAATTTGGCAAAAACAAGGCACCAAGGGTAGCCATTATTCAGCATTTTCTCTTTGTGAAGGAGAAGTATCAATGCGCAGAGTATTACTGCGACGCATCAAACACAGCTACGGCTGTGTCTTGTGCTGCGCATGGGCCGAACATCAACGTGTGTAAAAGAATGAACTCCCACCACAGAATTTTTACTGCTGAAGCAAACGGCATTTTACTTGTTTTACATCACATCGTTCAAAATCAATTTTAACGTCCATAGTGTTTACAGATTCTCTTAGTGTTGTACGTGCACTTTTGTCAAGAAATCGCTCAAAAATTATGTAATCAATCTTGTTTTCAGGGCCTTATGTCGGCATACGCCTCAAGTCTTGGAATAACAATATGTTTGGTTCCTCGCCACTGTGGAATAGCCGGGGATGAAACCGCAGATCAAATGGCCACTGCTGGTACACTCGTGAATACAGTGGACATAGCAACAGTGCCGTGCACAGACATGAAACCACACAATAGACAACAACATCGCAACGCAACGCTACACCCTTCCTTGTTTTTGGGTGACAATGCCATCGTCTCTGTGCAACGCGTTTTTAAATATTTGTCTGATGTTAACATTTCAAACCTGATATCTTATTATGCGTAATCAAACCTGGCCCTATACACCAGCCGTCTCGATTGATTTTATTTGATTTTACAGATATTTTGGCTTACACATTTTAGTAGCCACTGTTTCCTATTGTATAATTTTCTTCGGCGGTCTTTTCCCCAGCTGACCCTGTGCCAAAAAACCCGACCATCATCATCATCATCATCACAGATTTTTTTGTCAAACCATTGGAAGGTGCTTAACGTGCAACAATTCCTACTGATGAGGCCCAAAGTTGGATAGTTTTACAATAATGTTGCTGCGGCATTTCTTGTCACTGCGGCCTATAATTGAGTATGAGAGAATGCGGTGTCCTTGTCGATTTTGCCTGCATAAATCTTATTTCCTGCCGTGATTACTAAAACACAATCACAGCTAATATTAATAAACTGTTGTAGGCTCCAAGTAAGCAAAGCCGATAAAAAAAATACAGAAGAGGAGCAGTGCTTTAGAAATGTTTACAAAATTGCAGGCACAGCCTTTTGTTTCATAGGGTAAAATTTATAGTTAAACACTGCAGCACAGTTGTCACTTCTGCATGCAATGATATTCTATACAAGCCCTTGTTTATTGTTATACAAATGCTGGAATTTAAGTAAGTTTTTTGTATGTAAAACCAGGTAGAATTTCTACTGTAGATGGCAATATAGGACATTTTATTTGCAATGTAAGCACACCATTACCTTTCACTGAGGCTCAACGTTCAATTTGAAGAAAATAAAACAGTGGAGCCCTGTTCACTCTATACTTCACAAAACCATTCTCGCACTGGTTTACTAAAACACAGAAGTTGACATATTTTAAAAAATGCTTTACGCTTCTTAGAAGTAAACCCACATACATATGTTCCTACAGAACATGTCCAAAGATTTGGAAATTTTCACTACATATGCCCAGCTTAGTTCCACTGAGGCTTTACATTACATTTCAAAGAGTGCATCAGTCTTGTCGCTTCTGCATGGCCCAACATTCTATTCAAGCTATTTTTGACTGGAACACATTCGCTGAACTTATTCATTAAAAAAGGCATGAACCACCTCTTACGTAAACCGGCATACTAATATTTCCAGCGAAGAAGTACTTGCGTTAAAATTTTTACAACAATGAAGGAGAACCTTTTACTATACTAGAGAATATTATTTATTTGAAGCACTCGTGTGGTCTTAGTCGCTTCTGCAATCTCGAAATCTCAATCACGCAAATGTTTACTCAAACACAATATCTGCAATAATTTTTTAAAAAAACTGTCGTAGGCTACTTGCACGTAAACAGGCATACACATATTCCACGCAACAGGTTCTGGTTTTAGGGAGTTATTACGAGCATATAAGCGCAGCCTTACACTCATGGAAGCTTTGGAATAAATGTGAACTCTACAGATCATCTACCAATGTGTTCATAAATGCATTCCTATCCCCGCATCGTTTAAACGAATACCATGAAGAATTTTTTCCGAAATGTTGCAAGATAATTAATATGCAAGAATTCCTACAGAAAGGCCCAGAGCTTGATAATTTTACAATGATGTATGTGCCGCAAATATCATCACCGGGGTTTAGCATTTATTATGAGAAAATGTAGAATACTTGTCGATTTCATGCACTACATCCTATTTACGCCCGATTTCACGAAAACAAAAGCACTGAAATTAATCTAAAACTGTTGTAGGCTTCTTGTAAGACAAACCAGTACTAAACTTCTTACACAAGAGTGGCAGTGTTTCAGAAATATTTACTAAATTGAAGGCCAAGCCCTCTTGTCAGTCAAGTTAATATTTTTTTGCAAAACACTGCAGCGCACTTGTATTTCCTGTATGCAACGATATTCTGTGCAAGCCCTAGTTTAGTGGTTTACAAATGGTGAAATTTTTCCTCTCTCGTAAGTTGTTGTAAGTAAGAGCACATACAATTTGTATCGAAGAGGCCTATAGATCTCTTTTCAACCGCAATGTCAGTCAAAATTACCTTTGACTGAGGCTCAATATTCAATATAAAAATTATGCCTACCTCCCCTCGCGGGAACCCTGCTGTGATGCGACGCTGTGGTTGGTTCAAGCGCAAGCGGAGAGCTACAGTTGACAAAAGTCCGCCGGAGAGCGGCACACTGGTTATATGCGTAGCGCGCCCGAAACAGAGGAGACCGCGAAGAGAGAGACAGTACTGCACATGCCCAGCACCGCGCGCAGCACCGCCCACCGGCGGACTGAGAGCGCGCTGTGCCGCACACCCAAAAATATTCAGAGAGAGTGTTCGCTCTCATCTGAACACGCGCCGGCGCCAGTGCGTCTGCCACGGCTATGACGCAACACAATCCAACACAATATACTTTATTCGAATCCATTCCAAATCCAATCCAAGCCAAGCCAAGCCAAGCCAAGCCAATCCAATCCAATCCAATCTAATCCAATGACCCTCGAGAGAGGGTGTTCGTTATCGGAGAGAAGATCCTCTAAGGTTCTGGGTTTAAGAAGTTTTTACTAGAATATAGGCGCAGGCTTACACTAATTGAAACTTAGGAATTATTGTAAACACTGCAGATCATCTTCCAACTTGCCTCTTGATGGTATTCCTATTCACGCCCTCGTTCACAGGAATAGAATCGCAAACTTTTTTTTCTCAAAACGTAAGATTTTACCATGCAAGAATTCCTACTAGAGGTCCAGAGTTTGATAATTTTACAATGTAATTGACGCATTTATTGTCACTGATGCTTAGCACTGAATATGAGATGATGCAGTGTTTTTGTTGATTCAGCAAGCATGAAATCCAATTCACGCCCTTGTTTACTAAAAGACAAAAAATGAAATTCTAAAACTGTTGTACGTTCCTTGTAAGCCAAGGCGGTATAAAAAATTTACAGAAGAGGAGCAGTGTTTCAGAAATAATGACAAAACTTAAGAAAACGCCTTATCGTCAGTAAGGTTAAGATTTATTGTTAAATATTGCAGCACACTTGTCTCTTCTGCATGCAACGATATTCTATTCAAGCCCTTGGTTACTGGTTTACCAAGGCTGAGAGAGAGAAACAACATCTTTATTGTCCGGCAAAAAGACGTGTCCTAAACGTCACGCTGGGCGGCCTCCCAGCGCTCACTACCTACTCGAACCCAGCCTCCGAGGAGACATTGCTGTCGGCCGCTGGCACTCGAGGGCCTCCAGCGCTTGCTGGACGGCCTCGCGCTGTACATCGTAGTCCACACTCGCCACCGCACTCTCTAGGCGCTGTGGCAACGCGTTTGTAACACCGTCCTCCACCTTGCAGTTCCACAGCATGTGCGCCATGGTGGCTCGGTCCTCGCCACACACCGCACACACGTCACTCGCGTACACCTCCTGGCACACATGTTTCGCAACCACCGGTGTACACACCGCTCGCGTCTGTAGCTGCCGCAGCGTCACCGCCTCCTGTCTCGTGAGCTTGCGGTGGGGCGGCGAGTACGTCCGCCTGCCCTCCCGGTACCAGTCCAACACGTCCTTGTACGACGCGATCGGCACCACCTCGTCGTCGTCCTCCGCAGGTCGGGGGCTCGGGCTCGCGCCGCGGCTGGTGAACCGTTGCGGTTTTCGGCTAGTTGCGGGTCTCGTCCGTGCTCACCGGGCCCATGTGTGCCGAAAACCATTTCACCGTCACCGCCACCGAGCTCTGTCCTAGGGCCCCTCACACCATCACCGCGCACGGGGACACGTTGTCCTTCGCAAAGTTCACGATCACACTGCGCGAGTCGCACATCCCCGTCGTACACCTCGGGTTCGTCAGCGCCAGCGCAATGGCCAGCTCCTCCGCATGCTCCAGGCTCCCCGCCCGCACGCTGCCCACCGTGCACATCTCCCCGGAGGTCGCCACGACCACGACCGCCGAGTACGTGCCGGGGCGGTCTGAGAACCTCGCCATGTCGACGTAGAAATCTCCGTTGTCCGACGCGTGCGTGGCCGCTAGAGATTTCGTCCTCGCTAGTCGACGCTCTCCGTCCACCTTGGGATGCATGTGTCTCGGGATTGGTGCCACCTGCCACTAGCGGAGCAGCCCGCACGGCAACGGCGACCGGCCCACACTCCCTTGCAGCCCCCCTCGGTATCCCACTCCCTCCAGTATCGAACGCCCCGTCCTATTTCGCGCTAACCTAGCCAGCTGCGCCGTTCGCTGCGCCTCGGCTATCTAATCCAGCGTGTTATGCACCCCCAGCTGCAGGCGTCACTTTGTACTCGTGTGCGTGTACAGCCCCAGTGCCGCCTTGTATGCTTTGCGTATAATCGAGTCCATCTTCTGGAGCTACGCCGCCTTTCAGTCTTGAAAAGCCGCGACGTAGGCCACGTGACTGACCGCAAATGACTGCACCAGCTTCAAGAGAATGGCTTCTTTAATTCCCGCGTTCCGCGTCGACACCTTCCTGACGAGCCGAATGGCCGTAGACACTTTCGCATCCAGCCTCGCAATTGTCAGACGGTTGTGCCTCAGCGCATCGATGTGCAGCCCCAGCACCCGTAGCGTCTTCACGTGCGGCATGGCCGTCCCGTCCTTAGCTCTCAGGTTGATATCTGGCTCGGTCGTGTCACTGCGGCTCTTCCCGCGCGGCAGTACGATCAGGAGCTCCGGCTTCGTCGGCGAACACACCAACCCCGTGCCCCGCAGATACTCTTCGATCTCGTCGATCCCCCGCTCCAGTGCCGCCTCGATCCCGCCGTCGCGGACGCGGGTCACCCGGAGCGTTATGTCGTCGGCGTATATAGTGAGCTTGACGTTCGGGAGACTCCGCAGTCACTCGGCGACCTCGATCATTACCATGTTAAACCGCACCGGTGAGATCACGGCGCCCTGCGGCGTGCCCACGCGCCCCACCGTCTTGTTCGGTAGCTGCATGTCGCCGGCCACGATCGTCGTCGTACGGTCCGTCAGAAAGTCTGACGTAAGCGAACGTCCGTTCTCCCATGTTCAGTCGGGACACTTGCTCGAGTATCGCCGAATGGTGGAGTTTGTCGAACGTGCTCTGCAGGTCCAGGCCCAGCACCGCGCGGTTGTATATGGAACGGGTCGGTTGGTCTATCACCTCATGCTTGATGAGCAGCATCGCGTCTTGCCTGCTCAGCTTGGCCCTGAAGCCCAGCATCGTGTCCGGGTACACCCCTTCCTCCTCCAGGTACGTCTGCAAGCGGTTGTGTAACACGTGCTCGAGCACCTTCCCCACGCAGGACGTCAGCGGATCGGCCGCAGGTTCTCGATTTGTGGTGGCTTGCCCGGCTTCTGGATCAGCACCGTCCCTGCGTCTTTCCAGCTCTTGGGCTGCTTGGCGAAGCGCCAGAACACGTTGTAGTACCCCGTCAGCGCCGTCACCGCCGGGTCGCTGAGTTTGCGCAGCGCCTTGTTCGAAACCTTGCCGGCCCCGACGCCAACTTACAGTTGATCGTTTGAAGCAGCGCCCGGACCTTCCACTCCTCGATGTCTGTGTCGAGCCGGGCGTTGGCTGCGCACCCGTAGCTTGGGGTTGGATCAGGCGGGGTGGATGGAAGGTACTTCTTCAGGCGCCGGTAGACCTCCGACTCGCCAAGGTCTCGCTTTACCTTGTGCAAGGTGCGCGCCAGGATGTGGGGTGCGTCCCCTTGGTCTTGCTCTCGTCCAGCAAGTGGTGCAGCAGCTGCCAGGTGCGGCTCTTGTGTAATTGACCGTCCGCCTCCTGGCTGACCGCGTGCCACAGCTGTCTGCAGAGCACCGCGCTGTGCTTTTCGGTCTTCCAGTTGAGCTGGGCTACCCGCTTGCGGAGCTTGCGCTTGTGGTGCTGCCGCTTCTACCTGTCTCGCAGGGAGTTGCACGCCTCTAGCAGGTGCGCCATCTTGCTATCGACCGGCGGGGTCTGGTCGTCCACCTCCATCTCCATCCTGGCCACCTCGCCACCGCGTTGAGGGCTCGCGTCCACTCGTCGATGTCGTCGATTCGCTCCGGCACCCCACCCAGGGTCTTCCTGTACGCACTCCAGTCCGTCACACACTGCTTCCGGGGCATCGGCGCCCTGCCGCGCAAAGGAACCATGATCTCCAGAACACAGTGATCGCTGCCCAGTGTCTCGCCCGTGTTTCGCCACCCCACTCTGGCCTTTTTGCAGAACGCCAGGCCTGGTTCGTGTCGCGCTGCACCGACGTTCCGTGTCTCGTGTACTCCGACGGGTCGTTAAACAGCTGGTACCCCGCGTACGTGGTCTTCTCGAACAGGCTGCGCCCCTTGGCGGTCGTCTCCGGGTACCCCCACGCCATGTGCGGAGAGTTAAAGTCCCCGCATACCAGCGCGGCACTGTCCCCGGCCATGTGACCCACCTTGTGCACCTTAGTCCGAAACTTCTGCTGGTGACTGCTTTGGGTTACTGTAAAAGTTGATCACAACACGCTTTGCTTCTTCCATCCCGTGACGACCTCAATCGCCCGGTGCTCGATGGCGCTGTTGCTCAGTAGCTCGTGCTCCACGTACGTGAGCCCTTTCTTCACCAGGGTGCACACTCCCTGCCGGGAACCCTTCCCGACCGTTCTCGCGCTGGCCGGGCTAGCGTACAAGCGATACCCCGGCATGCTCGGGTGAGCCTCGCTGTGCGTCTCTTGCAGCAGAATCACGTCCGGCCGCCGGCCGGCTGGACCAATGTATTGTTGTAACGACGCCTTCTTGCCGCGCAAGTCGTTCGCGTTGCACTGCCATACAACGAGCTCGTGTCTCACTGCTGCTCGGGCCATAATGGGCGTATGTTAGGGTGCTGGTATTGGGTTCCGGCGCTCAGTCTCGCTATGTCCTCCTGCATTTCCACCAGCGTCTCCTCGATCGCCTGGAACATCTGTTCCAACTTGGTCAGGCGGACGACGATGTCGGCCGTTGTCGCCTCCAGTGCCGCTAGCCTCCTGTTCGTAAACTCTTAAGCTTTTCGAAACGCTCCTCCAGCCTCTGCTGTCGATCGCCCTCGTCTCGATTGCCCGCGTCTTGGCTCGGGGCTCGGGACCCTCGGTCGTGGCTTCCTCTCTCGCCGCCTCTTCGGCTGTCGCCTCAGTCTGTACCTCCATGGCTTGCACCTGAGCCTGCGCTTGCGGTTGCGCCTGCGCTTGCTCCTGCTCCAGGCGTTGGTTGGCAAGAAGCAGGTCCAGCTTCCTATTCATGTCTAGCATGCGCATGTCTTGCTTGGCGATACGCTTCTTCAGGCGCTTGTTCTCGTTGCGAAGCTTGAGCATCTCGGGCTGGGTTGCGGTTGACTCGCCGACTGCTGCGGAACGGACTTTCGCTCTGGCGGTGGCGGTCTGACTACGTCGGCCAACGCTACTCGCTCTCTCGACTGAGACTGTCTCTTTCTGCTCGCGCTGCGGCTTGCGCTGCGCCGCCGGCTGCCGCTGCGCTGACGTAAAAGCCCGCGCTTGCTCACCACCTGTGCCATCACGTGCTCGCGTGGCTGTAGCTGTGGGAACTCCGCTAAGCCTAATCGGGGCTGCTGCGCCTCCACGTGCCTGCGCTCCCACCGGCGACGCGTCACCACGTACGGAACTTTGTACCGATTTTTTCACCGTACCGTGCCGGTGGGATGAGCTACGTTACACAGCTTGCATCGAGTTTTGCATTCTCTATCCTGATCCGGGCCGGGGTTCGGCGAGTTACAAGCAGAGCACACTTTCGTGTCCGGAAAGGGGCACACGTCCGTTTTGTGACCGACTTTGCCGCAGCAAGGGCACACTTCGAAATGCTGTCTATACGAACTACACTTCACCAACATGGCTCTGTACTTTACGTAGTTTGCCACGTTAGTTCCCTCAAAGACCACAATGACTGTGGTCGTGTTTCCGATTCTATGAGCATCTAGCGCGAGTAGATTAGCGTCGTTTAACAATATTGTCCTGAAGCTCCCAGTTCGAATCCGACAGCGACATTCCCCCAATGACCCCCTTAACGGCGCCGTTGGGCGCAGACAAGTAAGCGTTAACTTCGTTGTCTCTATCTGTGACTCTCAGCAGCTGGATCCCTGCGTATTTGCTAGCCCTTCCCTCGTGCGGGGTACGTATTACGATAATGTTCTGAGCCACGTTAGTGCACATGGTGTCCTCCTTCGACTCCTGGGGCGAGGTCCCTGCCGCCGCAAAAATAGCGTTCATTACCCCAGACGCGTCGGTGCGGCCCACGTTGAGCCCACCGCGCGGCCTAAGCACGATTTTAATTTCCTCCTTCAGCTGCGTCCGTGGCATGCGGGCAGCCCTACTGATTCTCGCAGGTAACCTCTTCGCAAACTACGCGTTGCTAACTTTAGGGGCTGCAAGGGCAGGAACCGACTGACCGCTTGCCGCGCCGGCCGCTCGCTGCCGAAGTCGCTTGCCAGCCTAATGCCATCCCTCCGTGTCCCATGGTTGCAAGTCGGTGCCGTCGACCGTCACCGCCGTTCGTCCCTCGTCGTAGTTATCACTCACACTCGATGCCCGAAAATCTCTCCCGGCCAGCGGGGCACCGCCGGTATCCATCGCCGACGTCTCCTGGGGAGTAGTAGCCATCTCCCAATCCCGGCGGCCACCGCTGGCACGCCTGGGCCGAATTCGAACTGGGCCTCGGTTAGGCTTAGTTAGGCTCGGTTAGGCGCTTAGCGGTTAGGCCTCGGTTAGGCTTACACTGAATTTCAAACAGTGCTGTTGATTTGTCGCTTCTGTATCCTCAAATTATGTTCAGGCTCTTCTTAACCGAAAAACATCTGAAAATGCCTAAACCCTCTCGTGTGTAAACTGGCATTCAAGTATTTCAAGCAAAGAGGTATTTGCGCTAAAAATTTTGACAACAATGAAGGAGAACGTTGTATATAACTGGGGCCTAATATTTATTTGAAGCTTTTGTGTAATGTCAGTCGCTTCTGCATGTTCGAAATCTCATTTAAGCAAATGTTTACTCAAACACCACCTCTGCAATTATTTTTTTTGAAACTGTCGTAAGCTACTTGCAACTAATCAGTCATACAAAAATTCCAACACAAGGGCTTCTGGCTTTAAGAAGTTTTTACTAGAATATAGCCGCAGCCTTACACTCTTGGAGGCTTAGTAATAAAAGTGAACATTGCAGATTGCCTAACAACTTGTTCATTGCATGCATTCCTATTCACGCCGTCGTTTACAAAAATACAATCGCAGAATTTGTTTTCTCAAAATGTTGTAAGATTTTTACCATGAAAGACTTCCTACTGAAGACGCCCAGAGTTTGATACTTTTACAATGATGTGTGTGACGCATTTATTTTAAGTGAGGCTTAGCAGTGAATATAACAAAATGCAGTGTTTTTTGTCGAATTAGCATGCACGAAATCCTATTCGCGCACTTGTTTACTTGTTTACAGGGCACGGCAGCACTGCAGGCATGCAGATCAGTAATCCGTTCGTCTTTTTCGTCCAGATTATCGTCGCCTTGCTGCCGCTACCAGTGGACTATGGAGGATCTGCGCAGGCGCCAAAAGTCAACCCGATAAGACTGACTCACGACTACGACGCAAATGCCGCTTTGACACTGGGAATCATCGACACCTGCTGGCTTCACCTACCTACAGGGACAACACAGCACGCCTGCGCGGGTTACAACGCTGCCCTGGCGGCCTTCCGGGCGCCTTCGGGTATAAAACCAGGACAGCGTCACCCAAGCCTCACAGGGCACGGCAGCACTGCAGGCATGCAGATAAGTAATCCGTTCGTCTTTTTCGTCCAGGTGAGCAAACTGCTACGGCAAATGCTTCCGATCTAGCGATCCTTGCTTGATTGTGCTGCCGTGCCCAAGGCTGCTTTGTCCTATGCTTTCCGACGTGCTGTTGTACGCTTTAGATTTACTGCTTTTAAGTGGTGACGTCGAGACTAACCCGGGACCTGACTTAGCTAAGATAGCGAAGCAGATAGAACTTATAGCTAACGACATAAAATGGATCAAAGAGAACGGTTAGCTTCCATTGCCGCAAAATTGGAAAACCTGACCGTACTCGACAGCAAGATATCAACGTGTATGGACCAGGTATCAACCAAAAGAAGGAAATAACAGCTCTTGAGTGGAAATTAGATGACCTGGAAAATCGCTCAAGGAGATCTAATCTAATATTCTACGGCATTGAGGAGGACAAAAACGAAAATAATGAATCTCTTGAGGACACAATAAATGAAAAAATTCTGAAGAACATTCTAGAGATAGAGCCTGTAGCCATTGAACGGATACACCGTCTAGGGCGAGCTGCCGAAGGAAAAAATAGACCAGTAATCCTGAAACTGTTAAATTCCCGAGATAAGGCAAAATGTTCAAGAACTGTCACAAACTGAAAGAAACAGACTTTGCTATAAGTGAAGACTTTTCACCCCGAGTACGAGAGATCAGGAGGAAGCTGTGGAATAGTGCAAGAGCAAATAAAGATGCGGGTGACAAGGTGACTTTGTCATACGATATATTGTACATTAACAAAAAAACGTTTATCTGGGACAATGAAAAAAATGACAAAGTACCTATCAAAGATCACCGGAATCATCCGCCAACAACAAAAAACTCCCAAGACGATACACCAACAACACGCACTCGCAGGCCGCGACATCAGAAATAAGCTTCGTGAACGTAAACGCTCGTAGCATACTTAACAAACTGGAATCGGCTAGAATCCCTACTGCTCGGACTTGACCCAGATTTCATTGGCCTGACCGAAACATGGTTAAGCACCTATGTCATGAACGATGAAATAGCGCCCCCAAATTATGCAGTAATACGGAAGGACCGGCCGACGCGAGGCGGGGGAGTGGCTGTTATGGTAAAGAAAGAATCAGCTACACAGTTCTTCCCGAGGTTGACAGTGCAGAGGCTATTTTCGTCAGGCTAATGATTGGATCATGCGCTGTGACTCTGGGATGCTTCTATCGCAGTCCAACAAGTGACTGTGACGTCATGCAGTCACTACAAGAATACATGCAACGACACGTTTTAGGTTCGCGGCTGATATTATTGGGAGATTTTAATCTACCAGATGCCAACTGGCAGACAATGCAATTTTCTTCCACGTACTCAGAGATTATGCTTGATATTGTGTTTTCTTTTAACCGTGTTCAAATTGTCACCCAAGCGACTCGAATTCAGGGGTCTTCTTCGAATATATTAGATTTAATATTCCTTAGCGAGCACTTTCCTTCGGATGAAGCGAAGATTGAAATTGTTGATGGCATATCAGACCACAAACTCACAATATGTACCCTCCCCGTTCAGGACAGGCCACTTTACTCCCAACCTAAAATAACATTTCTTGACTTCAACTCCGCGGACGACACTGCGATAGTAGACCACCTTGATTTCGAATTCTCCTGGTTCGGAGAACTTTCAACCGACAGCGTTGCTGATATCGAAACGCTATGGCAGAAATTTAAAGAAATAATTTTCCACTGCATAGATAAATACGTTCCCAATAAAGTTAAAAAATCCCGAAAACATTACCCGTGGATAACGCACTACGTAATACACGCTAAACATAAAGTAAAACGATTGAGAAAATCTTTGAAAGCAAAGTCTGAAGAATCTGCGCGAAACAAGCTTACTGACGCACTTCACGACATGAAGTCGAAAATAAAGGTAGCCAAAAACAATTACTTCAGCCAAGTACTCCCGGGCTTTCTGAAAAGCTCTCCTAGAAAGTTTTGGAACTACTTAAGCCCCAAAAAGTCCAGAAAAAATGTAAAAACCCAAGACAAAGATTCTGTCACTGCTGACTCGCTCAATGATTACTTTAAATCCGTCTTCACTGTCGATGACAATAATATGCCACACATAGATTCCCAAAATCTACGCCGTTTAGATCCACTATCTATAACGGAAGCAGGTGTGTTAAACCTTTTGCTGAACGTTGACACAAAAAAGAGTAACGGTCCCGACAATATTCCAAACGCTTTCTTAAAAAGATATGCCGAACTGGTAGCAAAATATCTGGTCTTGATTTTCAACAAGTCACTGTCAACAGCTACATTACCGAAAGACGGGAAAACGGCCAAAATTGTTCCAGTACCCAAAGTAGGCCGCTATGACGCCGAGTCAAACTTCAGACCAATTTCTTTAACTTGCACAGTAAGCAAGATGCTTGAGCACATAATTTTAAAGCACATAACTACACACCTAGAACGTGAACATATATTATCACCTTGCCAACACGGTTTTCGTCAGGGTCTATTGACAATAACTCAACTTGTTGAACTAACACATGATATATCTGTAAGCATAGACAACCAAAATCACGTCGACGTAATCTTCTTGGACCTTTCAAAGGCATTCGATCGGGTACCACACAAAAGGCCAATAAAAAATTTAGAGGCGGTTATCAACGACGATGTCATGGTTTGCTGGATAAAAACTACTTAATCAACCGTGTTCAGTACGTAGAATACAATGGAAAATTTTCACCATTAACACATGTCACATCCGGAGTTCCCCAGGGTTGCGTGCTGGTCCCAATCTTATTTCTTATTTATATAAATGACTTGCCTTCTAGTATTTCAGCCAACATTCGATTATTTGCGGACGATTGCGTAATTTACCGGGAAATTAACACCATAGAAGACCATCTGATACTACAATCTGCACTAAACTCTGTTTATTACTGGTGTAATGACTGGCAAATGTCCCTCAATGTAGAAAAATGCGCTCATTTATGAATAACAAGAAGGAAGAACAGGTACGAACACGTTTACAACCTAAATAATAGTCCTATAATCCGGATGCACCAGCACAAATACTTGGGAGTGATATTTACGCAAGACTTCAGATGGGATGCCCACATAAATTATATCGCATCGGCTGCACTAGGAAGGCTGTTTTTCCTCAGAAGACGCCTTCGATCAGGACCGCCAGAAACAAAGAAATTAGCCTACAACGCCTTTGTGAGATCTTTACTCGAATACTCTAAAATTATCTGGTTCCCGCATGCTAAAGTACACATAAATAAATTAGAGCGAATACAACGAAAAGCGGTTAGGTACATTTACAATCGGTATGACACAAATGCTTCACCAACAGAACTACTGAGGAACGCCGGTACGCTAACCCTGCAGAATCGTTCAAAACTAGCGCGTTTAAAATTCTTACATTAACTCTTTCATAAAAACCTAAACCTTGATACTTCAAAGTATCTCACTACCAATATAGCGAGGCCCACGCGGCATAATCAGACTTTAACAATTAAAGAATACAATTATCGCACTGATTGCCTTAAATATTCTTTCTTCCCACTAGCTGTAAGAGAGTGGAACAGTATGCATTCATCGATTACGAGTAGCGCATCTATAGAACGATTCCTAACTCTAATTGAAAACCACTTCCATGAAACAAATTAACCAAAAACACGCCCAAAATTTCATTAAATGAGTCTACACGGTTTTCCTAGGCTCTCTGGGTCACTTATGATTTTCACTGTTTTTGAGTAGCTCTTCAGTAATATGTTTGGCTTGGTTTCATAAAATGTTTGGTTTCGCTCGTTCTTCAATCGCTGCTGTAACATATTACCTCCAAATTCTGTCTGTGTTTCATCCTGCATTGAATTTGACTATGTTTTGCTGCTTTGTTTTTCCATGAACTGGTGACGTTTGATGCACGAGATTTCAGATTTCATATGCAACCTTCGCTTGTCATGTAGAAAACCTCTCTCAGATGTCTATACTGTTCTCGTCCTGTATGAACGAAAACCATGCTTGAAATTTGTGTATTTGCAACGATGTATTGCCCCTCCTGCAAAAATCCCAAATGAGATTGGCAGTATGTTAAAATAAATAAATAAATAAAAATAAATAATGGAATCATTGAAATTATTCTAAAACTTTTGTAGGCTCATTCTAAGCCAAGCCGGTATTACAAATTCACAGAACAGGAGCAGTGTTTCAGAAACATAGACGAAATTGCAGGAACAGCCTAATGGTCAGTAAGGTCAAGATTTATTGTTCAACATTTCAGCACACTTGTCTCTTCTGTATGCAATGATATTGAATGCAAGACCTTGTGTACTGGTTTACAAATGCTGAAATTTTTCTAAACTCTCGTAAGTTCTTTGGAAGTAAAAGCACGTACAATTTCTACTCAAGATACCCATAGTTGACGTTTTAACCGCAATGTAAGTGCACCATTACCTTTCTCTTAGGCTTAGCATTAAATATAAAAAAAAGTGTGGCCATTGTCACTCCTGCTACACAAAACCATATTCGCCTTGGTTTACTTGAACACAGTAGGTTATATATTTGTAAAAAATGATTTTGGTTATTGGAAGTAATCCCACATAGATGTGTTCCCACAAAGCACGTCCAAATATTCAGAAACTTTCACACCATGCGACCAGCCTTTAATGAAAGCGAGGCTTAACTATATATATGAAACAGTGCTGCAGTCTTGTCACATCTGCATGTCCAAAATTCTATTCTCACTCTTTTTTACCGGAAAACATTCTGTGAACTTATTCATCTAAAGATGCCTGAAGCATCTTGTACGTAAACAGGCAACAAATATTATCAGCCAAGAGGTAGTTGTGTTAACAATTTTTACAACAATGAAGGAAAACCTTTTATATTATTGTCGCATAATATTTATTTGAAGCTTTTGTGTAGACTTAGTTGTTTCTGCAAGCACAATATCTCATTTACGGGGATGTTTACTCAAACAGATTTTCTGCAATTGTTTTAAACGGTCGTATGCTACTTGCAAGAAAACAGGACTACACAAATTCCTACAAAAAAACGTTCTGGCTTTGAGAAGCTTTCATGAGAGTATAGGCGCAGCCTTACACTTTTGGAGGCTTAGGATCAAATCTGAACACTGCAGATCATCTGCCAAGTTGTTCATTGAATGCATTCCTATTCACGCCGTCATTTACAAGAATACAATCCCAAGATTTTTTTTCTCAAAACATCACAGGTTCACCACGCAAGAATTCCTACTAGAGGCGCAGAGTTTGATAATTTTACAATGATGTAAGTGACGCATTTATTGTCTCTGAGGCTTAGCATTGAACCAGTAAACAAGGTCTTGCATAGAATATCGTTGCATGCAGAAGAGACGAGTGTGCTGCGATGTTTAAAAATAAATTTCAACCACTGACCATATTATTGTTCCAGCAATTTCTTCACTATTTCGGAAACAAAGCTCCTCTCTTGTAATTTTTAATACAGGCTTGGCGCACAAGGATCCTACAAAAGGGTTGGAATAAATTCAAGGATTGTGTGTTAGTAAACAAGAGCGTGAATAGGATTTATGGCATGCTGGATCGACAAAAACTCTGCATTCTCTCATAATCAATGCTAAGCATCAGTGACAATAAATGTGTCACATCGTTGTAAAATTATCGAACTCTAGGCATCTTCAGTAGGAATTCTTGCATGGCAATGATCTTCCAAGGTTTGAGAAAAAAAATTCTCGATTCTATTCCTGCAAAAGAGGGCGTAATTAGGTATGCATTCAATAAACAAGTTGGCATAGGATCCGCAGTGATCACAATTATTCTTAAGTCTCCATGAGGGTAAGGCGGTGCCTATATTCTCGTCAAAACGTTTTAAATCCACATCCTCTTTTGTTGGAATTTTTCTATGCTTGTTTTCTTGCAAGTAGCCTACGAATGTTTAAAAAATAAATGGAGAGATTGCGTTTGAGTAAATATTTGCGTGAATGAGATATGGTGCATGCAGAAGCGACAAAGAGTGCACAAGTGTTTCAAATTGAAAAAAATACCCAGTAATATAAAAGGTTCACCTACATTGTTGTAAAAGTTTTAAAGAAAATAACCCTTCTGTGGAAATTTTTGTATGCCTGTTTAAGTACGAGTTGGTTCAGGCATTTTCAGATGAGAAATTTCAGCGAATGTTTTTCAGTACACAAGAGTGTGAGAAGAATTTTGGGCATGCAGAAGCAACAAGACAGCAGCACTATTTCCATTGTATGTTAACACTCACTGCCATGAAAGGCTGGCCATATGTTGCGAAAAAATCTGAATCTCGGAACCTCTGCTGTAGGAACACGCATATGTGAATTTACCAGAAGAACCTTAGGCCATTTTTTCAGAAGAATGATTGCAGCAGTTTTGTTCTAGTAAACAAAAGCTAATATGCTTTTTGTAGCGGGAGGACAAGGGTACACTGTAATTATTTTTATATCGAATGCTTATCCTCAGTAAAAGGTATTGCTGGAAATACATTGTCGTAATAACCTCATCTGTGTGCATCTTCAGTATATACTGTACGTGATTTTACTTCCAAAGAACTTACGACAGTTAAGAAAATTTTCACCATTTGTGTAGCAGCACAGCAAGGCTTGCATGAAATATTCTTGTATGCCGAAGTGACGAGTGCTGTGCAGTGTATACCAATAAATGTTAAGTCTGACTGCCCATAATGCTGTGCCAAAAATTGTGTAATTAGTTATAAAATACTGCTCCTCTTTAAATTTTTGTTGTGGCTTGGCTTCCAAGGAGCCTAGAACACTCTGAATAATTTCAGTGATTGTTTTTAAAAACTTTAGCAAATATAAATTTTTGAATGCAGAATCGACAAGGACAGTGCAATCTCACATAATCAATGTTAAGCCCCAGTAACAATATATGTGGCAAATACATCATTGTACAATTATCGAACTATGGGCATAATAAGTAGAAATTCTACATGTAAAATATGTTGCAATAATTTGAGAAGAAATTCTGCGATTGCATTTCTTTCAACGAGGGCGTGAATAGGATTGCATTCAATGAACAAGTTGGCAGGTGATCTGCAGTGTTCACATTTAATCTTAAGCCTCCATGAGTTCCAGGCTGCGCCTCCATTCTCGTAAAAACTGCTTAAAGGCAGAACCATTTTGTTGGCATTTTTGTAGGCCTGTTTTTTGCAAGTAGCCTACGACAGCTTCAAAAAAAATTGCAGAAATGGGGTTTTAGTAAACATCTCCGTGAATGAGATTTTGTGCATGCAGAATCAACTAAGACAACACAATAGCTTCAAATAAATATTATGTCCCAATCATAAAAAGGTTCTCGTTCATTTTTGCTAAACATTTTAACGCAAGTACCTCTTGGCTGATAATAATTTTATGCATGTTTACGTACAAGATGCTTCAGGCATCTTTATGAGAATAAGTTCACGCAAGGATTTCCAGTAAAAAAGAGCCTGAATAGAATTTTGTGCATCCAGAAGTGACAACACTGCAGCACTGTTTGAAATTAAATGTTAAGCCGCACTGTAAATAAAGCTGGGCTCATATTGTGCAAATTTTGAATATTTGGACCTGCTTTCTAGGAACACATCTATGTGGATTTACGTCCAAGAAGCCTAAAGCATGTTTTATAAATATATCAGCTCCGGTGTTCTAGTGAACCAAGGCGAATATGGTTTTGTGCAGCTGGAGTGACAATGGCCCCACTGTTTTTTTAATTGCATGTTCAGCCTAAGCTAAAGGTAATGCTGCACTTACATTACAGTAAAAACTGAACTATTGGTCTCTTAAGTAGAAATTAACTTGTTTTTACTAACAAAGAACTTACGAGAGTTAGGAAAAATTTCAGCATTTGTAAACCAGCAAACAAGGTCTTGCATAGAATATCGTTGCATACAGAAGAGACAAGTGTGCTGCAATGTTTAACAAAAATGTTAATCTTACTAACCATAAGGCTGTTCCTTCAATTTCGTCATTATTCCTGAAACACTGCTCCTCTTCTGTATATTTTTAATACCGACTTGTGCTCAAAAGGAGCCTAGAAAAATGTTTGAATAATTTCAGTGATGGTGTTTTTATAAACAAGGGCCTGAATAAGATTTAGTGCATTCTTAGTCGACAAAAACACTGCATTCTGTCATATTCTACGCTAAGCCTCAGTGACATTAATACGTTACCAACATTGTTGTAAATTATCAAACTCTGGGCCTCTTCATAGGAATTTTAGCATGGTAAAGATCATACATACGTTTTTGAGAAAAAATCTGTGATTGTATTTCTGCAAACGAGGCTGTGAATATGAATTTATTGAATGAACAAAGTTTGCAGAGAGTGATCTTCAGTGTTCACATTCACTCTTAAGCGTCCATAAGTGTAAGGGCTGCGCCGAATATTCTCATAAAAACGTTTAAAGCCAGAACTTTTTTGTTGGTATTTTTGCAGGGCTGTTTCCTTGCAAGTTGCCTACAACAGTTTCAAAAAATTATTGCAGAAATTGTGTCTGGAGTAAACATCTCCGTGGAATGAAATTTTGTTCATGCAGAAGCGACTAAGACTACACAAATGCTTGAAAAAAATATTATGCCCCAGTTATAGAAAGGTTCTCTCCTTCATTGTTGTCAAAATATTTTAACAGCAGGTAACTTTTGGAAATATTTCAATACCTGTTACGTACAAGATGTCAGGCATCTCCAGATGAAGAAGTTCAGTGATTGTTTTCACAGTAATAAAGAGCGTGAATAGAATTTTGGGCAAACAGAAGTGACAAGAATTCAACACTGAAATTCAATGTTAAGCCTCACTGTCAATAAAAGCTTCGCTTATGTGGTGAAAATATTCTAAATAGTTTGGACCTGTTTTGTTTAAAACACATGTAGGTGGGTTTACTTCCAAGAACATTTAAGCATTTTTGAAATATGTCAGCTTACTATGTTCTAGTAAGCGAGGGCGAATAATGGATTGTGAAGATGTCAGTGACGAGGGTCCCCACTGTGTTTTTTCAAATTGAATGTTGAGCCTAAGTCCAAGGTTATGCTGCACTACATTGCGGTGAAAACGTGTCAACTATGGGTTTCTTCAGTAGACATTGTACGTGTTTTTAACATACAAAAAACTTGCGGGTGTTAAGAAAATTTCAGCATTTCTGAACCATAAACAAGGTTGCATAGAATGTCATTTCTTAGAGAAGAGATACGTGTTCTGCAATGGTAAACAATAAAGCCTAGTCTTACTGACCATAAGGCTGTTCCTGCAATTTCGTCATTATTTCGGAAACACTGCTCTTCTCTTGTAAATTTTAATACCGGCTTGGCTTATAAGGAGCCTACAAAATTTCTAGAATAATTTCAGTGAATGTGTTTTTGGGAACCAGGGCGGGCATAGGATTTAGTGCATGCCTAATTGACAAAAACACTGCGGTCTCTCATATTCAATGCTAAACCTCAGTGACAATAAATAACGGCACTTACATTAGTGTAAAATTATCAAACTCTGGGCCTCTAGTATTGATTCTTCAATGGTAAGAAATTTTAACATTTGAGAAAAACTAATCCCGCCATTGTATTCCGTACACGAGGGCGTGAATAGGAATGCATTCAATGAACAAGTTGGCAGATTCTGCAGTGTACATATTATCCTAAGCCTCCTTAAGTGTAGGGCTGCGCCTATATTCTCGTAAAAACTTCTTGAAGCCAGAACCTCTTGTGTTAGAATTTTGTGTATGCCTGTTACTGTGCAAGTAGGCTATGACAGTTTGTAAAAAAAATATTTTAAAAATTGTGTTTAGAAAAACTTCTCCGTGAAAAAGATTTTGTGCATGCAGAAGCGGCTAATACTACACAAAAGCATTCAAATAAATATTAGGCCCCCGTTATATAAAACGTTCTCCTTCATTGTTGTCAAAAGTTTTAATGGCAACTACCTCTTCGCTGAAAATTTTGTATGCCTGTTTACGCACGAGATTGTTTAGGCGTTTTCAGGTGAATAACCTCATCGAATGTTTTCAGCTAAACAAGACCGTGAACCGAATTTGGGGATCCAGTAAGCGACAAGAGTGCAGCACTGTTTTAAATATAAAGTTAAGCCTCACTGTCAAAAAATGCTTGGGGGTATGTTGTGAAAATGTCTGCATCTTTGGACCTGTTTCTGTAGGGAATACATAAATCTGGGTTACCTTCCAATACGCAAGAAGCATTTTTAGAAATATTTGAGCTACTGTGTTCAAGTAAACCAGGGCGAGTATGGTTTTGTGTAGTAGGAGTGACCAGGGCCCCACTGTTTTTTTTTAATTTTAATGTTGAGTCTCTGTCGAAAGGTAATTGCTGGACAATCATTGTGAATGAAACTTACTTTATGGGCATTATCAGTAGAAATTGTATGTGGTTTTACTTACAGGAACTTAATAGGGTTAAAACACATTCGGCATTTGTAAACAGTAAACAAGTGGTTTGCATAGAATATCGTTAACATTCAGAAGATACAATTGTGCTGCATTGTTTAACAATGAATCTTAACCTACTGACCTTAAGAATGTGCCTGCAATTCCGTAAATATTTCAAAAACAACTGCACCTCTTTGTTATTTGTTAGTAGCGGCTTGGCTTTCCTTGAAGCCAAAAACAGTTTTATAATAATATACTTCTGATTGTGTTTTAAGTAAACACGGCCGGGAATAGAATTTAGTGTATGCAGAATCGACAAAAACGTTTTATTGCCTCATTTTCAATGCTGAGCCTCAGTGACAAACAAATGCTGTACCCAAATCATTGAAAAATTATCAAAGTGTTCGGTCGTCAGTATGAATTTTTAATTATTAAAAGATCTATTAACGGTTGGAGAAGAAAAATTGAGCCATTATGTTTTGGTAAAGGAGGGCGAATAAAGGAATGCATGCAATAAAACGTTCGCAGATGCTCTGTAATTTTCACATTTATAATGAAGCGTGTATGGCTAGGGCTTTGCCTATATTCTAGTAAAAGC
This sequence comes from Haemaphysalis longicornis, assembly GCA_013339765.2. Classification (NCBI taxonomy): domain Eukaryota; kingdom Metazoa; phylum Arthropoda; class Arachnida; order Ixodida; family Ixodidae; genus Haemaphysalis; species Haemaphysalis longicornis. The sequence continues at coordinate 166,944,577 of CM023454.1, read as the reverse complement.
TTGGTGATGCAGCACCTCATCTGCCGGAATTTGTGTAAGCCTGTGTACTTGCAAGAAGCCTAGAAAGTTTAAAAAATATTGCAGAGATTGTGTTTGAGTGAACATCTGCCTGAATGAGGTATGGTGCATGCAGAAGTGACTAGAAGTGCACGAGTGTTTCAAAATAAATAATATACCTTGTAATATAAAAGGTTCTCATACATGGTTGTAAAAATTTTTAACGCAAATAACCCTTCTGTGGAAATTTTTGTATGCCTGTTTTCGTACGGGTTTGGTTAATGCATTTCTAGATGAATAATTTCAGTGAATGTTTTCCAGTACACAAGAGTGTGAGAAAAATTTTGGGTATGCAGAAGCGACAAGACTGCAGCGTTGGTACAAATTGTATGTTAAGACTCTCTGCCATAAAAGGCTGGGCATATGTTGCGAAAAATTTCCGAATCTCGGGGACGTCAGCTGTATGAACACTTGTATGGGGATTTACTTATAAGAATCTTAAGCCATTTTTTCAGAAGAATAATTTGAGCAGTTATGTCTAGTCAACACAGTCTAATATGGTTTTGTGAAACGAGTGGAGAGGAGACACGTGTTTTTTTTTCAAAATAAAAGTTTAACCTCAGTAAAAGGTATTGCTGAAGATTCATTGTTGTGATAACGTCATCTGTGGGCCTCTTTATATATATAGTACTTGGCTTTACTTCTTAAGAACTTACGACAGTTAAGACAAATTTCACCAATTGTGTAGGAGCAAACCAGGCTTTGCATGGAATATGTTGAAAGCAGAAGCGGCAAGTGCGGTGCACTGTTTAACCAAAAACCTTAAGCCCGACTGTGCATAATGCTGTGCCCAAAAATGTTGTATTAGTTATTAACACTGCTCTCCTTTTTTAAATTTTTTTGTAGCGGCTTGGATTACACTGAGCCTACAACAGCCAATGAATATTTTCAGTGATTGTGTTGTAAACATCCGCGTTAATAGGATTTAGTGAATTCAGAATCGACAAGGACACTGCAATCTCTCATATTCAATGCTAAGCCCCAGTAAAAAATAAATTCGGCACCTACATTATTATAAATTATCAAACTCTGGGCCTCTCCAGTAGGAATTCTTGGATTTTAATTATCTTCAAACGGTTTCAAAAAAAAAATTCTGCGATTGCATTCCTGTAAACGAGGATGTGTATAGGAATGTATTCAATGAACAAGTTAGTAAACGATCAGCACTGTTCACATTTATTCTTAAGCCTTCATGAGTGTAAGGCTGTGCCTAAATTCCCTTAAAAACTTTATAAAGCCTCAACCCTTTTTGTTAGAATTTGTGTAGTCCTGTTTTCTTGCAAGTGGCCTACTACAGTTGCAAAAATAATTAGGAGAAATTGTGTTTGAGTAAACAATCTCCGCGAATGACATTTTGTGCATGCAGAAGCGACTAAGACTACACAAAATCTTGAACTAAATGTTATGCCCCAGTTCTATAAAAGGTTCTCCTTCATTGTCTAAATGTTTAGCGCAAGTACCTTTTTTTTGGATATATGTATGCCTGTTTATGTAGGAGATGGTTCAAGCATTTCAGATGAATAAGTTCCCGAATGTTTTCCAGTAAAAAGAGCGTGATTAGAATTTCGGGCATGCAGAAGTGAGAAGACTGCAGAACTGTTTGAAATTTAATGTTAACTCTCACTGCCCATAAAAACTGGACTCATAAAAAAATTTCTGAATATGTGGACCTGTTTTGTAGAAACACATCTATGTGGCTTTACTTCCAAGAAGCCTAAAGCATTTTATATATATATCAGCGACAGTGTTCTAGTAAACCAGGGCAAATAAGGATTTGTGCAGCAGGAGTGACAAGGACCCCACGGCTTTTTCTTGAAATTGAATGTTGAGCATAAGTTAAAGGTAATGCTGCACTTACATTGCGCTTAAAGCGTCAATTATGAGTCTCTTTATAAGATATTGTACTTGTTTTTACTGACAAAGAACTTACGAGAGTTAGGAAAAATTTCAGCATTTGTAAACCAGTAAACAAAGTCTTTCATAGAATATTGTTTCAGGCAGAAGAGATACGTGGGCTGCAATGTTTAACAATAAATATTGACCTTACTGACCATAAGGCTGTTCCTGCAATTTCGTCATAATTGTGAAATACTGCTCCTCTTCTGTAAATTATTTTTACCGGCTAGGCTTACAACGAGCCTACCAAAGTGTTAGTATAATTTCAGTGATTGTTATTAAACAAGTGCGTGAATAGGACGTAGCGCATGCTGAATCGACAAAAATCCCTGCGTTCTCTCATATTCACTTCTAAGCCTCAGTGACAATAAATGCGTCGCCTACATCATTGTAAAATGATCAAACTCTGGGCGTCTAGAAGGAATTCTTGCATGGTAAGGATCTAACACGTTCTGAGGAAAAAAATCTGTGATTGTATTCCTGTAAACAAGGGCATGAAGAGGAATGCATTCAATGAACAAGTTGGTAGACAATCTGCAGTGTTCACATTTATTTTTAAGCCTCCAAGAGTGTATGGCTGCGCCATAATATTCGTAAAAACTTCTTAAATCTAGAGCTCCTTGTGGTGGAATTTGTGTATGCCTGTGTCTTTGCAAGTACCCACACGAAAGCTTCAAAAAAAAAGAATTACAGAATTGGTGTTTGAGTAAATATCCCCGTGAATAAGATTTTCTTCATGCAGAAGCGGGTACTACAACAAAAAACTACAAAAAAGTGAGGCCCCAGGTATATAAAACATTCTTCTTTATTGTTAAAAAAATGTTAACGCAAGTACGTCTTCGCTGGACACATTTGTACACCTGTTTTCGTACGAGATGGGTCAGGCATTTTCAGATGAATAAGTTCATCAAATGTTTTTTAGTAAAAAGAGCGTAAATAGTATTTTGTGCTTGCAGAATTAATAAGATTGCAGCACTGTTAGAAATGCAATGTTAAGCGTCATTGTCAATAAGGTGGGCCTATGTTGTGAAAATTTCTCAATATTTGGACGTCTTTTGTAGTAACACGTGAGTGGGTTTACTTCCAAGAAGCGTAAAGCATTTTTTAGAAATATTTCAAATACTGAGTTCTATTCAACCAGGGCGTCTATGGTTTTTTGGAGCAGGAGTGAAAAAGGCCCCACTTTTTTCCATTTGAATGTTGAGCCAAAACCAAATGTGATGCTGCACCTACATTGCTGTTAACATGTCATATACAGATCTCGTCAGCAGAAATTGTACGTGGTTTTACACACAGAGAGCCTAGGAGAGTTTGAAAAATTAAAACATTTGTAAACCAGTAAGTATCGTTTCATGTAGAAGAGACAAGTGTGCTGCACTGTTTAAAAATAAGTTTTAACCTTAATGACCATAAGCCTGTTCCTGCAATTTTGTGATATTTCTGAAACACTGCTCCTCTTCTGTAAATTTTTAATTCCAGTTTCGTTTGAAAGGAGCCTGCAAAAGTTTGAGAATCATTTGAGTCATTGTGTTATAGTAAACAAGGGCGTAAATAGAATTTAGTGCATGCGGAATTGACAAAAACATTGCATAGTGTCGTAATAAATGTAAGCCTCAGTGGCAATAAATGCGTCATCTACACCATTGTAAAATTATCAATCTGTGGCCTCTTCAATGGGAATTCTGGCATGCTAAAAAATTCTCCGTTTGTATTCCTGTAACGAGGGCGTTATAGGAATGCATAAATGAACAAGTTTGCAGACGCTGTTCAGTTATCACATTTGTACTTAGGCTTTTATGACTGTATGGCTGTGCTTATATTCTATTAAAAGCTTCATAGTGCCAGTACCTCTTCTGTGTGAATTTGTGTATACCTGCTTACTTGAAAGTAGCCTAGGAAACTTTACAAGAAAATCGAAGAGATTGTCTATGAGTAAACATCTGCGTGAATGATATATGGTGCCTGCAGATGCGACTAAGAGTGCACGGGTGTTTCAAAATAAATTACATACCCAGTTAGATAAAGGGTTCTCCTACATTGCTGTAAAAATGTTTAATGCAAGTACCCCTTCTATGGAAGCTTTCGTATGCTTCTGTACATACGAAGTGGTTCAGGGATTTTTGGATGAATAATTTCAGCGAATGTTTTCCAGTACAAGGAGAGTGGGAATAGATTTTTGTTCACGCAGAAGCGATAAGACTGAGCACTGTTTCAAATTGTATGTTGAGACTGGCTGCTATGAAAGGCTTGACATGTGTTGAGAAAAAATCTGAATCTCGGGACCTCTGCTGTAGGAACACGTATATTTGATTTACCAGAAGAAGCTAGGGCATTTTTTCAGAGGAATAATGTAAGCAGTTTTGTTCTAGTAAACAAAAGCTAATATGATTTTGGTGTAGCGAGAGGACAAAGGCACACTTTTTTTTAAATTGAATGTTTAGCCTCAATAAAATTTATTGCTCGACATACATTGCCGAAATAACGCCATTTGTGGGCGTGTTCAGTATATATTGTGCGTGGTTTTACTTCCAAAGAACTTACGACAGTTGAGAAAAAATTCAGCAGTTGTGTAGCAGCAAACCAGGGCTTGCATAGAATATTCTTGCATGCAGAAGCGACAAGTAGGGTGCAGTGTATAACATGAAATCTTAAGCCTCAGTGCCCATAATGCTTAGCATAATAATTCTGTAAGTAGGTATGAAACGCTGCTCCTCTTCTTTAAAATGTCTGTAGTGGTTTGGCTTACAAGGAGCCTACAACAGTCATTGAATAATTTCAGTGATTGTTTTTAGTAAACATTGGCGTGAATAAATTTTGTGAATGCAGAATCGACAAGGACACTGCGTTCTCTCATATTTAATGCTAAGCCCCAGTGACAATAAATGCGGCACCTACATCATTATAAAATTATTAAACCATGGGTACGAATTCTTGCATGTGAGAGGTCTTCCAATGGTTTGAGAAAAAAGGTCAGTGATTGTATTCCTGTAAACGAGGGCTTGAATAAGAATGCATTCAATGAACAATTTGGCAGATGCTCTGCAGTGTTCACATTGATTCTTAAGCCTCCATGAGTGTAAGGCTGCCCCTATATTCCCGTAAAAACGTCTTAAAGCCAGAACCTCTTTTTTAGAATTTGTGTAACGCTGTTTCTTGCAACTATCCCACGACAGTTTCAAAAAAAATAAAAGACCGTCAATGAGATTTTTAGCATGCAGAAGTAACTAAGTTACACAAAACCTTCGAATAAATATTATGCCCTAGTTATATAAAAGGTTCTCCTTCATTGTAGTCACACTTTTTACTGCAAGTACCTCTTTCGCTGGAAATATTTGTATGCCCGATTACGTACAAGGTGGTTCCGGTATTTTCAGAGGGATAATGTTCAGCGAATGTTTTTCAGCAAAAAAGTGCGTGAATTGAATTTTGCGGCATGCAGAAGCGGCAAGACTGCAGCACTGTTTTAAAGTTCAAATGTTCAGCCTCACTGTCAATAAAGCTGGGCATAAATTGTAAACATTTCAGAATATTTGAACGTGTTTTGTAGGAACCTATGTATGTGGGTTTGCTTCCAAGAAGCCTAAGGCCTTTTTTGGAAATATTTCAGATACTGTGTTGTGGTAAACCAGGCCGAATAGGGTTTTGTGCACCAGGAGTGACAAGGACCATATTTTTTTTCAAATTGAATATTGAGCCTCTGTGAAAGGTATTGCGGGGCTAACATTGCGAATAAAACGTCCTCTATTCGCATTTTCAGTACAAATGGTTCGTAGGTTTACTTACAGAAACTTACGGCAGTTAAGACAACTTTTCCCAATTACGTAGCAACGAGCCAGGGCTTGCATGGAATGTGGTTGAAAGCAAATGTGACAAGTGCGGTGCAGCATATAACATTAAATCTGAAGCCTGACCGCCCATAATGGTGTGCCCAAAAGTTTTATTAGTTTTGAAACACTGCTCCTTTTCTTTATATTTTGATAATGAGAGACCGCAGTGTTTTTGTCAATTAAGCATGCACTAAATCCTATGCAAGCCCTTGTTCACAAAAACACATTCCCTGAAATTATTCTAGAAATTTCGTAGGCTCCTTATAAGCTAAGCCGGTATTAAAATTTACAAGAGAAGAGCAGTGTTTCCGAAATAATGACGAAGTTGCAGGAACAGCCTTATGGTCAGTAGGACTAGGATTTATTGTTTACCATTGCAGAACACGTATCTCTTCTCTATGAAATGACATTCAATGCAACCTTGTTTACTGGTTCACAAATGCTGAAATTTTTCTTAACACCCGTAAGTTTTTTGTATGTTAAAACACGTACAATGTCTACTGAAGAAACCCATAGTTGAGTCACCGCAATGTAAGTGCAGCATAACCTTGGACTTAGGCTCAACATTCAATTTGAAAAAAAAACAGTGGGACCCTCGTCACTACATCTGCACAAATCCTTATTCGCCCTCGCTTACTAGAACATAGTAGCTGATATATTTTAAAAATGCTTAAAGCTTCTTGGAAGTAAACCCACCTACATGTGTTTCAACAAAACAGGTCCAAACATTTAGAAATTTTCACCACATAAGCGAAGCTTTTATTGACAGTGAGGCTTAACATTGAATTTCAGTGTTGAATTCTTGTCACTTCTGTTGCCCAAAATTCTATTCACGCTCTTTTTTACTGGAAAACAATCATGCAACTTCTTCATCTGGAGATCCCTGACATCTTGTACGTAAACAGGTATTGAAATATTTCCAAAAGTTACCTGCGTTAAATATTTTGGCAACAATGAAGGAGAGAACCTTTCTATAACTGGTGCATAATATTTTTTCAAGGTTTTGTGTAGACTTAGTCGCTTCTGCATGAACAAAATTTCATTCACGGAGATGTTTACTCAAACACAATTTCTGCAATCATTTTTTGAAACTGTTGTAGGCAACTTGCAAGGAAACAGGCCTGCAAAAATACCAACAAAAAAGTTCTGGCTTTAAAAAGTTTTTACGAGAATATCGGCGCAGCCTTACACTTATGGACTCTTAAGAGTAAATGTGAACACTGTAGATCATCTGCAAACTTTGTTCATTGAATGCATTCATATTCACGGCCTCGTTTGCAGAAATACAATTGACAGATTTTTTTCTCAAAACGTTGTATGATCTTTACCTTGCTAAAATTCCTACTGAAGAGGCCCAGAATTTGATAATTTTACAACAATTTAGGTAACGTATTTATTGTCACTATGGCTTAGCATAGAATATGACAGAATGCAGTGTTTTTGTCGACTAAGAATCACTAAATCTTATTCAGGCCCTTGTTTATAAAACACCATCACTGAAATTATTCAAAAAATTTCTAGGCTCCTTTCCAGCCAAGCCGGTATTAAAAATTTACAGAAGAGGAGCAGTGTTTCAGAAATAATGACGAAATTGAAGGACAGCCTTATGGTTAGTAAGATTAACATTTTTGTTAAACATTGCAGCACACTTGTCTCTTCTGTATGCAACGATATTCTATGCAAGACCTTGTTTACTGGTTTACAAATGCTGAAATTTTTCCTAACTCTCGTAAGTTCTTTGTTTGTAAAAACACGTAAATTTCTACTTAAGAGACCAATAGTTCAGTTTTTACTGTAATGTAAGTGCAGCATTACCTTTAGCTTAGGCTGAACATGCAATAAAAAAACAGTGTGGCCATTGTCACTCCAGCTGCACAAAACCATATTCGCCTTGGTTCACTAGAAGACCGTAGCTGATATATTTCTAAAACATGCTTTACGCTTCGTGGACGTAAATCCACATAGATGTGTTCCTAGAAAGCAGGTCCAAGTATTCAAAATTTGCACAATATGAGCCCAGCTTTTATTGCAGTGAGGCTTAACATTTAATTTCAAACAGTGCTGCAGTGTTGTCACTTCTGGATGCACAAAATTCTATTCACGCTCTTCTTTACTGGAAATCCTTCCGTGAACTTATTCACATAAAGATGCCTGAAGCATCTCGTACGTAAACATACATAAAATATCATCAGCCAAGAGGTACTTGCGTTAAAATGTTAAACAAAAATGAACGAGAACCTTTTTATGATTGGGACATAATATTTATTTGAAGCTATTGTGTTGTCTTAGTTGATTCTGCATGCACAAAATCTTATTCACGAAGATGTTTACTCAAACCCAATTTCTGCAATTTTTTTTGAAACCGTCGTAGGCTACGTGCAAAAAACAGGCCTACAAAAATGCCAACAAAATGGTTCTGCCTTTAAGCAGTTTTTACGAGAATGGAGGCGCAGCCTGGAACTTATGGAGGCTTAAGATTAATAGTGAACACTGCAGATCACCTGCCAGCTTGTTCATTGAATGCATTCGTATTCACGCCCTCGTTGAAAGAAATACAATCGCAGAATTTCTTCTCAAACTATTGCAACATATTTCACATGTAGAATTTCTACTTATTATGCCCATAGTTCTATAATTGTACAATGATGTATTTGCCACATTTATTGTCACTGGAGCTTAACATTGAATATGTGAGAATGCAGTGTCCTTGTCGATTCTGCATTCATAAATTTGTATTTGCCAATGTTTTTAATACACAATCACTGAAAATATTCAAAGACTGTTCTAGGCTCCTTGGAAGCCAAGCCGCAACAAAAATTTAAAGAGGAGCAGTATTTTAAAACTAATTACACAATTTTTGGCACAGCATTATGGACAGTCAGGCTTAACATTTTTTGGTGTACACTGCACCGCAGTCGTCACTTCGGCATGCAAGAATATTTCGTGCAAGCCTTGGTTTGCTGCTACACAAATGGTGAAATTTTTCTTAACTGTCGTAAGTTCTTTGGAAGTAAAATCACGTACAATATATACTGAAGATGCACACAGATGAGGTTATTACGACAATGTATTTCCAGCAATACCTTTTACTGAGGATAAGCATTCGATATAAAAATAAATACAGTGTACCCTTGTCCTCCCGCTACAAAAAGCATATTACCTTTTGTTTACTAGAACAAAACTGCTGCAGCCATTCTTCTGAAAAAATGGCCTAAGGTTCTTCTGGTAAATTCACATATGCGTGTTCCTACAGCAGAGGTTCCGAGATTCAGATTTTTTCGCAACATATGGCCAGCCTTTCATGGCAGTGAGTGTTAACATACAATAGAAATAGTGCTGCTGTCTTGTTGCTTCTGCATGCCCAAAATTCTTCTCACACTTTTGTGTACTGAAAAACATTCGCTGAAATTTATCATCTGAAAATGCCTGAACCAACTCCTACTTAAACAGGCATACAAAAATTTCCACAGAAGGGTTACTTTCTTTAAAATCTTTTACAACAATGTAGGTGAACCTTTGATATTACTGTTTATTTTTTTTTTTTGAAACACTCGTGCACTCTTTGTCGCTTCTGCATGCACCATATCTCCTTAACGCATATGTTTACTCAAACGCAATCTCTCCATTTATTTTTTAAACGTTCGTAGGCTACTTGCAGGTAAACAAGCGTAGAAAAATTCCAACAAAAGAGGTTGGATGCCTGGGATTGTATTCTTGTAAACGACGGCGTGAATAGGAATGCATTCAATGAACAACTTGGCAGATGATCTGCAGTGTTCACATTTGATCCTAAGCCTCCAAAAGTGTAAGGCTGCGGCTATATTCTCATAAAAGCTTCTGAAAGCCGGAACCTTGTTTTGCAGGAATTTTTGTAGGCCTGTTTTCTTGCAAGTAGCATACGACCGTTTAAAACAATTGCAGAAAATGTGTTTGAGTAAACATCTTCGTGAATTTAAAGAGATTGTGCATGCAGAATTGTGCTTGCCGGGATTGTGCATGCAGAAACAACTTAGACTACACAAAAGCTTCAAATAAATATTATGCGACAGTAATATAAAAGGGTTTCCTTCATTGTTGTAAAAATTGTTAACACAACTACCTCTTGGCTGATAATATTTGTTTGCCTGTTTACGTACAAGATGCTTCAGGCATCTTTAGATGAATATGTTCTCAGAATGTTTTCCGGTAAAAAAGAGCGCGAATAGAATTTTGGGCATGCAGAAGTGACAAGACTGCAGCACTGTTTGATATATAATGTTAAGCCTCACTGTCATTAAAGGCTGGTCGCATGGTGTGAAAATTTCTGAATATTTGGACGTGCTTTGTGGGAACACATCTACGTGGGATTACTTCCAATAAGCAAAATCATTTTTTACAAATATATAACCTACTGTGTTCAAGTAAAGCAAGGCGAATATGGTTTTGTGCAGCAAAAGTGACAATGGCCCCACTCTTTTTTTTTAATTGAATGTTAAGCCTAAGTCAAAGGTAATGGTGCACTTACATAGCGGTTAAAACGTCAACTATGGGTATCTTGAGTAGAAAGTTGTACGTGCTTTTACTTCCAAAGAACTTACGAGAGTTGGTAAAAATTTCAGCATTTGTAAACCAGTACACAAGGTCTTGCATTCAATATCATTGCATACAGAAGAGACAAGTGTGCTGCAATGTTGAACAATAAATCTTTACCTTACTGACGATTAGGCGGTTCCTGCAATTTCGTCTATATTTCTGAAACACTGCTCCTCTTCTGTGAATTTGTAATACCGGCTTGACTTAGAATGAGCCTACAAAGGTTTTAGAATAATTTCAATGATTCCAATAAAGTAAACAAGTGCGTAAATAGGATTTCGTGAATTCTAATTCGACAAAAACACTGCATTCTGATATATTCAGTGCTTAGCCTCAGTGAAAATAAATGGGTCACACACATCGTTGTAAAAGTATGAAAATCTGGGAGTCTTCAGTAGGAAGTCTTGCATGGTAAAAATCTGAAAACGTTTTGAGAAAAGAAATTCTGCAATTGTATTTTTGTAAACGAGGGCGTGAATAGGAATGCATGCAATGAACAAGTTGTTAGGCAATCTGCAGTGTTCACCTTTATTACTAAGCCTTCAAGAGTGTAAGGCTGCGCCTATTTTCTAGTAAAAACTTCGTAAAGCCAGAAGCCCTTGTGTTGGCATTTTTGTATGACTGATTAGTTGCAAGTAGCTTACGACAGTTTCAAAAAAATAATTGCAGAGATTGTGTTTGAGTAAACATTTGCTTAAATGAGATTTCGAACTTGCAGAAGCGACTGACATTACACAAACGCTTCAAATAAATATTACGCCCAAGTTATATACAACGTTCTCCTTCATTGTTGTCAAAATTTTTAGCGCAAATACCTCTTCGCTTGAAATATTTGTATGCCTAATTACATACGAGATGGTTTAGGCATTTTCAGATGTTTTCCGGTTAAGAAGAGCGTGAACATAATTTGAGGATACAGAAGCGACAATACAACAGCACTGTTTGAAATTCAATGTAAGCCTAACCGAGCCTAACTAAGCCTAACTGAGGCCCAGTTAAAATTCGGCCCCAGGCGTGCCAGCGGCGGCCGCCGGGATTGGGAGATGGCTACTACCCCCCAGGAGACGCCGGCGATGGATACCGGCGGTGCCCCGCTGGCCGGGAGAGATTTTCGGGCATCGAGTGTGAGTGTGAACTACGACGAGGGACGAACGGCGGTGACGGTCGACGGCACCGACTTGCAAACATGGGACACGGAGGGATGGCAGGAGGCTGGCAAGCGACTTCGGCAGCGAGCGGCCGGCGCGGCAAGCGGTCAGTCGGTTCCTGCCCTTGAAGCCCGTAAAGTTAGCAACGCGTAGTTTGCGAAGAGGGTATCTGCTAGAATCAGTAGGGTTGCCCGCATGCCGCGGACGCTGCCGAGGGAGGAAATTAAAATCGTGCTTAGGCCGCGCGGTGGGCTCAACGTGGGCCGCACCGACACGTCTAGGGTAATGGACGCTATTTTCGAGGCGGCAGGGACGTCGCCCCAGGAGTCGAAGGAGGACACCATGTGCACTAACGTGGCTCAGAACATTATCGTAATAAGTACCCCGTACGAGGGAAGGGCTAGCAAATACGCAGGGATCCACCTGCTGAGAGTCAGAGATAGAGACCACGAAGTTCGCTTACCTGTCTGCGCCCAACAGCACCGCTAAGGGGGTCATTCGGGGAATGTCGCGGTCGGGTTCGAACTGGGAGCTTCAGGACAATATTGTAAACAACGCTAATCCGCTCGCGCTAGATGCGCATAGAACCGGAAACACGACAATGGTCATTGTGGTGTTTGAGGGAACTAACTTGCCCAACTACGTAAAATACTAAGCCATGTTGGTGAAGTGTAGTCTGTATAGACAGCATTTTGAAGTGTGCTGTTACTGCTGCAAAGTCGGTCACAAAACGGACGTGTGCCCCTTTCCGGACACGAAAGTGTGCTCTGCTTGTAACTCGCCGAACCCCGGCCCGGATCAGGAGAGAGAATGCAAACCTCGATGCAAGCTGTGTAACGTAGCTCATCCCACCGGCACGGTACGGTGAAAAAATCGGTACAAAGTTCCGTACGTGGTGACGCGCCGCCGGTGGGAGCGCAGGCACGTGGAGGCGCAGCAGCCCCGATTAGGCTTAGCGGAGTTTCCACAGCTGCAGCCACGCGAGCACGTGGCTGCAGGTGGTGAGCGAGCGCGGGCTTTTACGTCAGCGCAGCGGCAGCCGGTGGCGCAGCGCGAGCCGCAGCGCGAGCAGAAAGAGAGAGTCTAAGTCGAGAGAGCGCGTAGCGTTGGCCGACGTGGTCAGACCGCCACCGCCAGAGCGAAAGTCCGTTCCGCAGCAGTCGGCGAGTCAACCGGAACCCAGCCCCGAGATGCTCAAGCTTCGCAACGAGAACAAGCACCTGAAGAAGCGTATCGCCGATAAAGACATGCGCATGCTGGACATGAATAGGAAGCTGGACCTGCTTCTTGCCAATCAACGCCAAAGGAGCAGGCGCAAGCGCAGGCGCAACCGCAAGCGCAGGCTCAGGCGCAAGCCATGGAGATACAGACTGAGGCGCCAGCCGAAGAGGCGGCGAGAGAGGAAGCCACGACCGAGGGTCCCGAGCCCCGAGCCAAGACGCGGGCAAACGAGACGAGGGTGATCGACAGGTGCATCCAGAGGCTGGAGGAGCGTTTCGAAAAGCTTAAGAGTTTACGAACAGGAGGTTAGCGGCACAGGAGGCGACAACGGCCGACATCGTCGTCCGCCAGACCAAGTTGGAGCAGATGTTCGATGCGATCCACGAGACGCTGGTGGAAATGCAGGAGGCCATAGCGAGACTAAGCGCCGGAACCCAATACCAGTACCCTAACCAACGCCCATTATGGCCCGAGCAGCAGTGAGACACGAGCTCGTTATATGGCAGTGCAACGCGACGGCTTGCGCGGCAAGAAGGCGTCGTTACAACAATACCCCAGGCAGCACAGGACTGTTCGACGACATCGACGAGTGGACGCGAGCCCTCAACGCGGTGGCGCAGGCGGCCAGGATGGAGATGGAGGTGGACGACGAGACCCCGCCGGTCGATAGCCAGATGGCGCACCTGCTGGAGGCATAGAACTCGCTGCGAGACAGGTGGAAGCGGCAGCACCACAACCGCAAGCTCTGCAAGCGGGTAGCCCAGCTCAACTGGGAGACCGAAAAGCACAGCGCGGTGCTCTGCAGACAGCAGTGGCACGCGGTCAACCAGGAGGCGGACGGTCAAATACACAAGAGCCGCACCTGGCAGCTGCTGCACCACTTGCTGGACGAGAGCAAGGCCAAGGGGACGCACCCCCACATCCTGGCGCGCACCTTGCACAAAGTAAAGCGAGACCTTGGGGAGGCGGAGGTCTACCGGCGCCTGAAGAAGTACCTTCCGTCCACCTCGCCTGACCCAACCCCAAGCTACGCGTGCGCAGCCAACGCCCGGCTCGACACAGACATCGAGGAGTGGGAGGTCCGGGCGCTGCTTCAAACGATCAACTGTAAGTTGGCGTCGGGGCCGGCAAGGTTTCGAACAAGGCGCTGCGCAACCTCAGCGACCCGGCGGTGACGGCGCTGACGGGGTACTACAACGTGTGCTGGCACGTCGGCAAGCAGCCCAAGAGCTGGAAAGACGCAGGGACGGTGCTGATCCAGAAGCCAGGCAAGCCACCACAAATCGAGAACCTGCGGCCGATCCGCTGACGTCCTGCGTGGCGAAAGTGCTCGAGCACGTGTTACTCAACCGCTGGCAGACGTACCTGGACGAGGAAGGGGTGTACCCGGACACGATGCTGGGCTTCACTGCCAAGCTGAGCACGCAAGACGCGATGCTGCTCATCAAGCACGAGGTGATAGACCAACCGACCCGTTCCATGGACAACCGCGCGGTGCTGGGCCTGGACCTGCAGAGCACGTTCGACAAACTCCACCACTCGGCGATACTCGAGCAATTGTCCCGACTGAACATGGGAGAACGCACGTTCGCTTAAGTCAGACTTTCTGACGGACCGTACGACGACGATCGTGGCCGGCGACATGCAGCTACCGAACAAGACGGTGGGGCGCGTGGGCACGCCGCAGGGCGCCGTGATCTCACCGGTGCTGTTTAACATGGTAATGATCGGGGTCGCCGAGTGACTGCGGAGTCTCCCGAACGTCAAGCAGACAATATACGCCGAAGACATAACGCTCTGGGTGACCGGTGGCCGGGACGGCGAGATCGAGGCGGCACTGCAGCGGGGGATCGACGAGATCGAAGAGTATCTGCGGGGCACGGGCTGGTGTGTTCGCCGGCGAAGTCGGAGCTCCTGATCGTACCGCCGCGCGGGAAGAGCCTGAGTGACACGACCGAGCCAGATATCAACCTGAGAGCTAAGGACGGGACGGCCATGCCGCACGTGAAGACGGTTCGGGTGCTCGGGCTGCACATCGATGCGCTGAGGCACAACGGTCTGACAATTGCGAGGCTGGATGCGAAAGTGTCTACGGCCATTCGGCTCATCAGGAAGGTGTCGACGCGGCACGCGGGAATGAAAGAAGCCATTCTCTTGAAGCTGGTGCAGTCATTTGCGGTCAGTCACGTGGCCTACGTCGCGGCTTTTCACGACTGAAAGGCGGCGTTGCGCCAGAAGATAGACTCAATTATATGCAAAGCATACAAGGCGGCACTGGGGCTGTACACGCACACGAGCACAGAGCGACTCCTCGAGCTGGGGGTGCATAACACGCTGGATTAGATAGCCGAGGCGCAGCGAACGGCGCAGCTGGCTAGGTTAGCGCGAAATAGGACGGGGCGTTCGATACTCGAGGGAGTGGGATACCGCGGGGGGCTGCAAGGGAGTGTCGGCCGGTCGCCGTTGCCGTGCGGGCTGCTCCGCTAGTGGCAGGTGCCACCAATCCCGAAACACATGCATCCCAAGGTGGACGGAGAGCGTCGACTGGCGAGGACAAAAGCTCTCACGGCCACGCACGCCGCGTCGGACAAAGGAGATTTCTACGTCGACATGGCGAGGTTCTCAGACCGCCCCGGCACGTACTCGGCGGTCGTGGTAGTGGCGACCTCCGGGGAGCTGTGCACGGCGGGCAGCGTGCGGGCGGGGAGCCCGGAGCATGCGGAGGAGCTGGCCATTGCGCTGGCGCTGACGAACCCGAGGTGTACGACGGGGATAAGCGACTCGCGGAGTGTGATCGTGAACTTTGCGACGGACAACGTGTCCCCGTGCGCGGTGAGGGTGTGCGGGGCCCTAGGACACAGCTCGGTGGCGGTGACGGTGAAATGGTTTTCGGCACACATGGGCCCGGTGAGCACGTGCGAGACCCGCAACTAGCCGAGAACCGCAACGGCTCACCAGCCGCGGCACGAGCCCGAGCCCCCGACCTGCGGAGGACGACGACGAGTTGGTGCCGATCGCGTCGTACATGGACGGGTTGGACTGGTACCGGGAGGACAGGCGGACGTACCCGCCGCCCCACCGCAAGCTCACGAGACAGGAGGCGGTGACGCTGCGGCAGCTACAGACGCGAGCGGTGTGTACACCGGTGGTTGCGAAACATGTGTGCCCGGAGGTGTACGCGAGTGACGTGTGTGCGTTGTGTGGCGAGGACCGAGCCACCATGGCGCACATGCTGTAGAACTGCAAGGTGGAGGACGGTGTTACAAACGCGTTGCCACAGCGCCTAGAGAGTGCGGTGGCGAGTGTGGACTACGACGCACCGCGCGAGGCCATCCAGCAAGCGCTGGAGGCCCTCGAGTGCCAGCGGCCGACAGCAATGTCTTCTCGGAGGCTGGGTTCGAGTAGGTAGTAAGCGCCGGGTGGCCGTCCAGCGTGACGTTTAGGCCACGTCTGTTTGCCGGACAATAAAGACGTTGTTTCTCTCTCTCAGCATTCGTAAACCAGTAACCAAGGGCTTGCATAGAATATCGTTGGATGCAGAAGAGACAAGTGTGCTGCAATATTTAACAATAAATCTTAACCTTACAGAAGATAAGGCTTTTTCTAAAATTTTGTCATTATTTCTGAAACACTGCTCCTCTTCTGTAAATTTTTTATACCGGATTGGCCCTCAAGGAGCTACAAAAGTTTTAGAATAATTTCAGTTGTTGTGTTTTAGTAAAAAAGGGCGTGAATTGGATTTCATGCTTGCTGAATCAACAAAAACACTGCATTATCTCATATTCAGTGCTAAGCATCAGTGACAATAAATGCGTCAATTACATGGTAAAATTATCAAACTCTGGACCTCTAGTAGGAATTCTTGCATGGTACAATCTTACAACGTTTTGAGAAAAAAACATTTGTGATTGTATTCCTGTACACGAGGGCGTGAATAGGAATACCATGAATAGGCAAGTTGGCAGATGATCTGCAGTGTTTACAATTATTCCTAAGCTTCAATGAGTGTAAGGCTGCGCCTATATTCCAGTAAAAACTTCTGAAAGCCAGAACCTCTTGTATTGGAATTTGTGTATGCTTGTTTACTTGCAAGAAGCCTACGACAGTTTCAAAAAATCATTGCAGAAATTGTGCTTGTGCAAACATCTCCGTGAATATGATTTGGTGCGTGCAGCCGAAGCTAATACTACACAAAAGCTTCTAATATATATTACGTCCCAATCATATAAAAGGTTCTCCTTCATTGTTGTCAAAATTTTAACGCAAGTACCTCTTGGCTGATATTATTTGTATGCCTGTTTACGTACAAAATGCTTCAGGCATCTTTAGATGAATGAGTCCACCGGATGTTTTTAAGTAAATTGAGCGTGAATGGAATTTTGTGCATGCAGAAGGGACAAGACGGCAGCATTGTTTGGAATTCAATGTTAAGCCTCACTGTCAATAAAAGCAGGGCTCATGTTGTGAAAATTTCTGAATATTTGGACCTGCTTTGTACGAACACATCTATGTGGGTTTATCCCCAAGAAGCTTAAAGAATTTTTTTTTGATATATTAGCTACTGTGTTCTTGTAAAGCAAGGCGTAAAGCAAGGCAGCAGGTGTGACAATGGCCCACTTTTGTCAAATAGAATGTCGAGCCCATGTCAAAGGTAATGCTGCACTTACATTGGAGCTTAAATATCAAATGTGGGTCTCTTCAGTAGAACTTTTACCTCGTTTTACTTACAACCTATGAGAGTTAGAAAAAAAACTCAGCATTAGTAAACCAGTAAACAAGAGCTTGCTGAGAATATCGTTGCATGCAGAAGAGACAAGTGTGCTGCAATGTTTAACAATAAATCTTAACTTTACTGACCATAACGCGTTTTCTAAAATTTTGCTATTATTTCTGAAAGACTGCTGCTCTACATTAAATTTTTAATACCGGCTTGTCTTACAAGAATCCCACAAAAGTTTTAGAATGATTTCAGTGATTGTGTTTTAGTAAACAAGGGCGTGAATAGGATTTAGTGCACGGTGGATCGACAAAAACACTGCATTCTCTCATATTCAAGCCTCAGTGACAATAAATTCGTCACTTACATCACTATAGAATTATCAAACTGTGAGCCTATAGTAGGAATTCTTGCATTCTAAAGAACTTCAAACGTTTTGAGTAAAAAAATTGTGCTATTGTATTCCGGTAAACGAGAGCGTGAATAGGAATGCATTCAATAAACCAGTTAGCAGATGCTCTGCAGCTTTCACATTTATAGTCAATCCTGTATGACGATTGGGCTCTGCTTATATTCTATTAAAAGCATCCTAATACCAGCACCTCTTCTGTACGAATTTTTGTATGCCTGTTTACTTGCAAGTAGCCTACAACAGTTTAAAAAAGTAATTGCAGAAATTGAGCTTGAATAAACATCTGCGTGATTGAGATATGGTGCTTGCAGAAGCGACAAAAAGTGCACGAGTATTTTAAAATAAATATTATTCCCAGTAATATAAACCGTTATCCTACACTGTTGTAAAAATGTGCAACGAAAGTAACCCTTCTGTGGAAATTTTTCTATGCCTGTTTATGTACGAGTTGGTTCAGGCATTTTTAGTTGAATAATTTCAGCAAATGTTTTCCAGTACACAAGAGTGTGAGAAAATTTTTTGGCATGCAGAAGCAATAAGACTGCAGCAATGTGTCAAATTGTGTATTACACTTCCATGAATGTCTGGGAATATGTTGCGAAAAAGTCTTAATCTCGGGTCCTCTGGTGTGGAAACACTTGTTTATAGATTTACCTATAAGAAGCTTAGACCATTTTTACAGAATAATATATTTGAGCAGTTATGTTCTAGTAAACAAAAGCTTATACGGTTTTGTGTAGAGGGAGGACAAATGCACACTGTTTTTAGTTTCAAATTTAATGTTTATCATTCCCTAAAAGATATTGCTGGACATACGTTGTCGTATTACCGTCTTCTGCGTGCCTCTTCAGTATTTATTGTACGTGGTTTAACTTCCAAAGAACTTAAGACAGTTATTAATAAATTTTTCATTTGGTTAGCAGCAAACCAGAGCTTGCATAGAATATTCTTGCATGCAGAAGTGACAAGTGCGATGCAGTGTATATCAATAAACCTTAAGCCTGACTGCCCATAATGCTGCGCTAAAAATTCTGTGATTATATATGAAACACTGCTCCTCTTCTTTAAACGTTTGGTAGCAGCATGGCTTCCCAGGAGCCTACAACAGTCATTGAATAATTTCAGTAATCGTGTTATAGTAAACATTGGTGTTTATAGGATTTCGTGCATGAAGAATCGTCAAGGACACCACATTGACTTATAATCAACGCTTAGCCCCAGTGACAATAAATTCGGCACCTACATCATTGTAGAATTATCAAACTGCGGTCCTCTTTAGTAGGAATTCTTGAATGTGAATGGTGTTTGAATGGTTCGAAAAAAAAATTATGCGATTGCATTTCTGAAAACGAGGGTGTGAATAGGAATGCATTCAATGAACCAGTTGGCAGATGATCGGCAGTGTTCACATTTATCCTAAGCCTCTATGAGTGTAAGGCTGCGCCTATATTCTCGTTAAAACTTTTAAAAGCTAGAACTTCTTGTCTAGGAATTTGTGTATGCCTGTTTCCTAGCAAGTAGTCAACAACAGTTTCAAAAAAGTAATGGCAGAAATTGTGTTTGAGTAAACATCCCCGTGAATGAAATTTTGTGCATGCAGAAGCGACTAAGACTACACAAAAGCTTCAAATAAATATAAAGCCCCAGTTATATAAAAGGTTCTCCTTCATTGTTGTCAAATTTGTAACGCAAGTACCTCTTCGTTGGAAATATTTGTATGCCTGTTTACGTACGAGATGCTTCAGGCAACTCCAGATGATAAAGTTCAGTGATTGTTTTCCACTAAAAAAGAGCCTGAATAGAATTTTGGGCATGCAGAAGTCAGAAGACTGCAAAATTCAAGGTTAAGCCTTACTGTCAATAAAAGCTGTGCTTATGTTGTGAAAATTTCTGAATATCTGGACCTGTTTTGTAGGAACACATGTATGTGGGTTAACATCCAAGATGTTTAAAGCATTTTTAAACATATCAGCTACTGTTTTCTGGTTAACAAGGGCCAATATGGGTTTTGTGCAGCAGGAATGAAAAGGGCCCCAGTGTTTTTTGAGAAATTTAATGTTGAGCCTAAGTCAAAGTTATTGCTGCACATAAATTGCGGTGAAAACTTCAACCAGGGGCCTCTTCAGCAGAAATTGTACGTGTTTTTACTTACAAAGAACTTACTTTATTAAGGAGAAATTTCAGCATTTGTAAACCCGTCAAGAAGGGTTGCATAAATTATGGATGCATGAAGAAGATACAAGTCGGCTGCAATGTTTAACAATAAATTTGAACCCATTCGGTACCTAGCGTGACCATATGGTCACGCATATCCTCGCGGCGCGTTTAAATTTATGCAGGTTTAAAAATCGCGCCAAAGCTACGGCGCAATGCTTTTTTTATAGGTTAGGGTACTCCTTAAAAACACCAGGTGGCGGACGTTGTCCATTTTTAGTTGGTAGGTGCTAAAAAGCGCGAAACAGAGGTTCTGCGTTTTGGCGTGTCGACATGCAACGCTCCCAAAGGTAAGCAGATTTTTTTGTAATATTCGTTTTTGCAAAAGCGTGATGTACATGTCTATGTAGAGCACTTGCTGAATGCAATCTCCGGTGGCAATTCCTGAGAGATTGATCGACGTGTTGTTAGTGAAAAAGCGTGTTTTTTTCGTGTTGCCTTATGGTCACGCTGCTAAGGCTCCGTATTTTCCCTAATTTTGTTACTTGAATTTACGCTCCTTGTAGGGTAATTCCGCACCACTCATGCGTCAATCTCTTCGCTAACTAGGTTTACCTTAGAAGAAATAGCCATTATAATCTAAGAGGATGATGAAGATGAATCGGCTATATTCATGAGCCACCGGAGGCTACCATTTACTCGGACGACGATTCCGCAGATGACGATTTTGGCCGCCTCATAGACAACCTTAGTAGTAGGCAGAATAAAGCACCTTTCTGAAACGGTTCTTGCCGACGGCCGTCGTATTGGTGGATGTGATTGTGATGAAGATGAAGCAGAGTGTGCAGAACAAAACCATGAATCACCAAATGGCTCCTCATGCGTAAAAAAAGCACTGACGCGAATTCATCTTCAAGTACCAAGCGGAAGAATAGTGACTTTGTGAAAAATTCCGAAATATTTCCCGAACCAGACTATACCGCTTACAGAGACCTTTCTCCTGTAGAGTTTTTTTAGCTCTTTTTTGACGGAAGCGTCAAGATCTCTTGGTCGAACAAATAAGAAGCTACGGTTTGTTTTTGAATATGCCACACACCGAGGTCACAAAGAAAGAGATGAAGTGTTTTCTTGGTGTACTGGTTCTTTCCGGTTACAACCGCATTGCCAGGAAAGAACTGCTACTGGGACAGTGAAACCGACATGTGGAATGAAATGGTATACAACGCCATGCGAAGAAACCGTTTCGTACAAATTATAAGGTTTCTTCACTGTGCCGACAATACGAGCCTGACTGTAAGCGACAAACTCACAAAGTGTCGGCCCCTGATGACATTACTGAAGGCAAAGTTCCAGCACCGCTTTCAGCCTGTGCGTCAATTCCGTTATTTACGAAAGCATGATAGAATATTATTGTCGTCATGGCTGCAAGTGATTCACGCCCTTGTTTTTTTAAACAAGGGCGTGAATAGGATTTACTGCACATTGAATCTACAAAAACAAACATTTTCTCATTTCATTGTTAAGCCTCAGTGACTGTAATGCATCACCTACATCATTGCAGAATTATCAAACTCTAGGCCTCTTCAGTAGGAATTCTTGCTTGTTATTTATTTATTTATTTATTTACACAGTACCCACAGCGCCTGAGGCATTACAGTGGGGGGGAGAGTACTAGCACTTAGATCAGAAAAATATAGGAGGATCTTCCAACGTTTTCAGAAAAAAATTCTGCGATTGTATTTCTGTAAACGATGGCGTGAATAAGAATCCCGTCAATGAACAAGTTGTTAGACAATCTGCAGTGTTCACCTTTATTACTAAGCCTCCAAGAGTGTAAGGCTGCGCCTATTTTCTCGTGAAAACATCTTAAAGCCCGAATCCCTCTTGTTGGAATTTGTGTATGCCTGTTTAGTTGCAAGAAGCCCACGGCAGTTCCAAAAAAAATGCAGAAATTGTGTTAAAACATCTCCGTTTGTTAGCATTTGTGCATGTAGAAGCAATAAGACTACACAAAACTTCATATAAATATTATGTCCCAGTCATATAAAAGGTTCTTCTTCATTGTTGTCCAAATTTTGAACGCGAGTACCTCTTGGCTTATGATTTTTGTATGCATGTTTTTGTACGAGATGCTTTAGGTGTAATTAGATGAATAAGTTCACCGAATGTTTTTCAGTAAAAAAGAGCATATATAGAATATTGGGCATGCAGAAGTGACAAGTCTGCAGCACTGTATAAAATTCAATGTGAGGCATTTGGGCTCGTGTTGTGAAAATTTCTGGATATTTTGACCTGCTTTTTGGGAACACATCTATGTGGATTTACTTCCAAGAAGCCTGAAGCATTTTGTTAGAATTACATCAGCTTTGTGTCCTAGTAAACCAAGGTGAATTTGGTTTTGTGCTGCAGGAGTGACAAGGGCCCCGAT
Source organism: Haemaphysalis longicornis (assembly GCA_013339765.2). NCBI lineage: Eukaryota > Metazoa > Arthropoda > Arachnida > Ixodida > Ixodidae > Haemaphysalis > Haemaphysalis longicornis. The sequence goes on along the minus strand of CM023454.1, from coordinate 166,922,145 downwards.
TTTTTTTTTCAAATTGAATGTTGAGCCTAAGTCAAAGGCAATGGTGCACATACAATGGAGTGAAAATGTCAACTATGGGTCTCTTCAGTAGAAATTTTACGTGTTTTTACTAACAAAGAACTTATTGGAGTTAGAAAAAATTTCAGGAATTGTAAAACAGTAAACAAGGTTTGCATAAAATATGGCCGCATGCAGTAGATACCAGACTTGAATGTAAACATCTTCGAAAGAACCCTGTCTTGTTTGGTTAAACTTGAAGAGGCAAATACACCAACAAAGGGCGTTTATTCAAAGTAGTCCCAACATTTCGGAGCTAACTCGGCTCTTCATCAGGGGTGACTGTGTACGACAAGAAGGAGCGGTTATATAGGTGTTTTCTTTGTCTTTTTTCTTCTTACTAGAATCTTGCCCTTGTGCGTCGGAGGTCTTAGGTGTAGACAGTGGGTAGGGCTCGGAGGGATCTATTCAGGCCTTTCCGGTTCTCTTGTATGTGCCAGAAAACAAGGTGTATTCTTTGTGAGTAATGGGTTTCGGTGCCAATCACCTGCGCGCCGTCAAAGTTGATCTTCTGGTAAGCATTTTTGCAGTGCTCGGCCAGTGCACTGTACTTAGTGTCGGACTTGCGAACGTCGTGTTTGTGTTGGCGGAGGCGTTCTGGGAAGTTTGTAGTCTCACCAACGTAACTAGCGGGACATTGTGCGCAAAAAATTTTCTAGAAGACCCCTTTGGTTTTTTTCTTTTGGCAGCCGCTCTTTAGGACGAGGTATGAGCCGTCCAAGAGTTGACACTGGCTTGTGGGAGAAGACAATGCCTTCCTTTCGAAGAATGCGCGATAATGTTTCACTCGTTTCTTTATTATAGGGGAGGGAAATTTGGGCGGGTGGGAGAGCGGAAGGGGTGGAGAGGCAAGACGGCAGAGACAGGAGAGGGGTTGTTGAACGGCGGTGTGTGTCAGTACTGAGCAATTTTCTGAGTTGCAGCCCAACCGAGGGAGATGGCGTTTGGCGTGTCGTTTGAAGTTGCTCGTGTATACATTTTTTTCAGGTCAGCAATTAAGGGTTTTTCTTCTTTCTTCCGGTCCTCATCTGTTGAGCATTAGTTCTGGCTCTAAGTCAGGGAGCTGAGACCACAGATTATAGTGGGAATGTGGGTGGCAGGAATCGAATTGCAAGTAGCGTCTCTTATGAGTGGCTTTTCTGTACACTCTGAAGTTTAGTCCTGTTTGGCTGCCTTTTTATCAAAACGTCGAGGAATAATAGGGGGCTGTTCATTTCTTTTTCTATAGTGAATTGGACGGCTGGTTCAATTGAATTTAGCTGCGGCAGGAAGTTGTCTGCTGTTGTTTTTTTTGATGACACAAAAGCAGTATTCCATGTACAGAAGAAACACCTTGTGCTTCTGGGTGAAATTTTTAAGAGTGGTCCTTTCAATTTTTTCCCTTACAAGATTCGCTGTGGTCACGTAAATAGCAGCCCCCATCGCAGTTCCACCTACTTGCCTGAAATATTCCTGCTTGTAGCAGAAATATGTGCTTTGCAAGCAGAACTGCAGAAGCTGCGTTATCTCGCCGACGCTGAGTCAGGTCTTGGAGCTCAGGCTGTCGTCGTTCTTGAGTGCACTTGTGGCGGTTGTAATGGCCAGAGAAACCCGAACGCTGGTGTAAAGTGACAGGACGTCAAAAGAGACGAATCTGTCTCCACGGTCGGTCGGTACTTCGGAGGCAAGTTTGACGGAGTGGCCGGCGTTCTTGACATGGGTGGATGTTTTGCCGACGAGAGGGGAGAGAACCTTATGAAGGGAGTAGGACAGGGCTTGAAGTAGTGAAGTTGTGAAGTCCGCAATAGGCCAGAGGGTCACATCGGGTTTATGAATTTTGGGTAGCCCATAAAAAACAGGCGCTGAGCCATTCCGGCAGATGAGTCGCAGATACAGGCTTCGGAAATTGGTGTATTTCTTGAAATCTTGGCCAGGAGTTTGTTCAGCTCCCTTTGAACTTGTAGGGTTGGGTCTTTTTTCAGCTTTTCGTACGTTGAAAAATCGAAAAGATCTTGAACTTTGCTTTCGTAGTCCTGGCGGTCAAGCACGACGGTACAAATTCCCTTGTCAGCTGGGAGGACGACAACATTATCATCATCTCGTAGACTACGGATGGCTGCAGCTTCATCTTGGTTTATGTTCTGTTGGTGCTGTCAGGGAACGATCGCGAGAACGCCAATCACCTTCAGTCTGACTTCCTCTCGGACGCCTGCCTCAAGACGCATAATGCCAGTTTTGATGGCAGTCACCATTTTGTCCAGAGGGGGCCAGGTATTCGTAACGTTAAATCCATGACCTCTGGCCAAAACTTCCGTCTCAGAAGGAGAGAGTTAGCTCGATGACAAATTAACAATAAAGCTTGCAGATTCAGCAGGTGTGGCCTCTTTTTTTTCAGTGCCGAAAGCTTGCTTTCGTGCGATGCCTGATGTTTTTCAGATGCAATCGAAGCGACACTTTTTGCAAAAGAATCCAGTGAATCAAACTTACCTGGTATGCGACGCTCCAGTTGCCTGCGGAGAAAGAAAAGGTCCACTTCCTTTTTCTTTGGGGTCGCTTGGCATTCGCGGACGCGAGCGCGCACCAAACCCGCACAGCTTGCGCTATGATGTTGTTTCCTTCAGAAGTGGAGCAGATGGTTGAGCTGGAGGCTGCGAGGCACAACGTCGAAGTCCCGGCAGGTCTTCGTAAAGGCGAGGTTATTCTTGAAGATTAAAATAATTATGGTAACATTTACGTAACGTTTTGCCAGCGCTGCTGCTTCTTGGGCGAAGTGAATGCGTAAAGACTTGAATGTAAAAATCTTCGACAGAACTCTGCCTGGTTGAGGTAAAATTCAAGAGGCAAATACACCAAACAAGGGCGTTTATTCAAAGCTGTCCCAACGTTTTGGAGCCATTCGGCTATTTCATCAGGGGTGACTGTGTCCGACAGAAGCAGCGGTTATATAGGTGTCTTCTTTTTCTTTTTCTCCTTACTAGAATCTTGCCCTTCCTCGTCGGAGGCCGTGGGCGTAGACAGTGGGACGGGCTCCGAGGGATCTATTCAGGCCTTGATGGTTCCCTTGTATGTGCCAGGACACGAGGAGTAATATTTGTGAGTTATGGATTTCGGTTGCAATCACGTGCGCGCTGTCAAAGTTAATCCTGTGGTGAGTTTTTTTGCAGTGCTCGGCCAATGCCCTGCGCTGAGTGTCGAACTTGCGAACGTCGTTTTTGTGTTGGCGGAGGCGTTCTGGGAAGTTCTTTGTGTCGCGCCAACGTAACTAGCGGGGCATTGTGCGCAAGCAATTTTGTTGAAGACCCCTTGGGTTTTTTCTTTTTGCGGCCGCTCTTTAAATCGAGGTATGAGACGGTCAAGAAGTTGACTCTGGCTCGTGGTAGACCACAATGCCGGCCTTGCGAAGAATGCGGGATAATGTTTCACTCGTTTCTTTAACATAGGGCAGAGAAATACGGGTGGGTCGGCATGCGGAGGTTTTAGGGGGCCGACGGCGGAGACAGGAGAGGGGTTGTTGACCGGCGGCGTCAGTACAGAGGAAACGTCCACCCGCCTCAAGAACGCCGGCCACTTCGTTGAACTTGTCTCCGAATGTACCGATTGACCGTGGGGACAGACTTGTCACTTTTGACGTCGTGTCTTCTTTCCCCAGTGTCCCTGTTTCCCCGGCCGTTGCAACCGCCACAAGTGCCCTGGATTACAACGACAGCCTGAAATCCAGGACCTGCCTCAGCGTAGCCAAGATGACGCAGCTTCTGTAGTTCTGCCTGCAAGGCACATATTGCTGCTACAAGCAGGAATATTTCAGGCAAGTAAGTGGAACTGCAATGGGGGCTGCTATTTCCGTCACCACAGCGAATCTTGTAAGGGAAAAAATGGAAAGGACCGCTCTGAAAAATTTCACCGAAAAGCTCAAGGTGTTTCTCTCGTACATAGATCACTGCTTTAGTGTCATCAAAGAAACAACAGCAGACAACTTCCTGTGGCAGCTAAATTCGATTGAACCAGCCATTCAATTCGTCATGGAAAAAGAAACGAACAGCACCGTACCATTTCTCGACATTTTAATAAAAACACAGCCAGACGGAATAAATTTCAGAGAGTACAGGTAACCACACAATACCGGCCGCTACCTGCAATTCGATTCCTGCCACCCAAATTGCCACAAATCAACTGTGGTCTCAGCTCTCTCACTTCGAGCCAGAACTATGTGCTCAACAGAAGAGAAACAGATGAAAAAAGAAAGACCCGTAATTGCTGACGTGAAGAAAAATTGATACACGAGCAACTTCAAAAAACACGTCAAACGCCATCTCCCTCGGTCGGGCTGCAACCTAAAATTCCTCAATACTGACACCGCCATTCAGCAACTCATCTCCTGTCTCCGCCGTCTGCCCTCTCCACCCCCTCCGCTCGCCGACCCAGCGAATTTCTCTTCCCTATAATAAAGAAACGAGTGAAACATTATCCCACAATATTCGCTAGGAAGACATTGTCGTCATCCACAAGCCAGTGTCAACTCTTGGACGCCTCATACCGGCACCTTATGAGTCGTCGCCAAAAGAATAAGTCCAAGGGGTCATCTACAAATTTGCTTGTACACAATGGCCCGCTAGTTACGTTGGGGAGACCATGAAGTTCCGGGTACGCCTCCGCCAACACAAAAACAACGTTCGCAAGTCCGACAGTCAGCGCAGTGCATTGGCCGAGAACTGCAAAAAAGCTGACCACAGGATTAACTTTTACGACGCGCAGGTGATTCGCACCGAAACCCATTGCCCGACGCGCAAGGGCAAGATTCCAGTAAGAAGAAAAAAAAAGAAGCAGCCACCTTTGTAACCGCTGCTTATTTTCGTACACAGTTTCGTACACCGCTGCTTGTTTTCGTACATCCAGGAGACCCGCGTTGGCTCCGAAACGATGGGTCCGCTTTGAATAAATGCCCTTGCTTGGTGTATCTGCCTCTTCAAGAAGATACAAGTATGTTGCAATGTTTAACAATAAAGCTTAATCTTACTAAACATAAGGCTGTTCCTGCAATTTCGTCTATATTTTTTGGAACAATCCTCCTCTTCTGTAAATTTTTAATACCAGCTTGGCTTACAAGGAGCCTATAACAGTTTGACAACGATATCGGGGATTGTGTTTTAATAAATACGGCCGGGAATAGTTCAATGCTAAGCCTCAGTGACAACAAATGCTGTACCTACATCATAGTAAAGTTATCAAAGTCTGCTCTGTTCAGTAGAAATTCTTGCATAATATAGATCTTACTACGGTGTGAGAAAAAAATTCAGCGAATATGTTCCTGTAATGGAGGGCGTAATAGGAATGCATTCAATGAAGAAGTTGGCATTCACTCTGAAGTTTTCACATTTATACTTAGGCCAGTATGACTGTGGGGCTTTGCCTATATTCTAGTAAAAGCTTCCTAATGCCAGCGCCTCTTCTGTAGGAATGTCCGTATGCCTGTTTACTTGCAAGTAGCTTAACACAGTTTAAAAAAACTAATTGCAGAAATCGTGCTTGAGCAAACATCTGGGTGAATGAGATATGGTGCATGGAGAAGTGATAAGAGTGCACGAGAGATTCAAATTAAATAATATACCCTTTATTATAAAAGGTTCTCCTAGATTGTTGTAAAAATTTATAACGCAAGTAACCCTTCTCTGAAAATTTTTTATGCCTGTTTACGTACGAGTTGGTTGACCCATTTCCAGATAAATACTTTCAGCGAATGTGTTCCTGTACACAAGAGTGTGAATAGAGTTTCGGGCATGCAGAAGCGACAAGACTGCACCACTGGTTTATACTGTATGTTAAGACTCACTGCCATCAAAGGCTGCGCGTAAGTTGCAAAAAATTTTGAATCTTGGGAACTCTCCTGTCGGAACACTTATATTTGGATTTTCTTATCAGAAGCTTATGCCATTTTTAAAGAATTTTTATAAGTTAAGTTCTACTAAACAAAGGGTAATATGGTTTTGTGTAGCGGGAGGACAAACACACACAGTTGTTATTTTTATATTTAATGTTTAGCCTCAATAAAGGGTAATTTCTAGACATACATTGTCGTATTAAGGTCATCTGTGGGCCTCTTGAGCATATATTGTACGTGGTTTTACTTCCAAAGAACTTACGACAGTTAAGAAAATATTCGCCATGTGTTGCTGCAAACCAGGGCTTGCGTGGAATGTCAGTGAAAGCAAAACTGAAGAGTGTGGTGCAGTGTTTACCAAAAAATCTTACGCCTGACTGCACATATAGCTGTGCCCAAAAAATTTGTAAGTAGTTATGAAACACTGCTGCTCTTCTCTAAAATTTTGGTTACGGCTTGGCTTACAAGGAGCCTACAACAGTTACTAAAAAAATTCAGTTTTATGTTTTAGTAAACATCGGCGTTAATAGGATATAGTGCATGCCGAATCGACAAGGACACTGCATTCTCTCATAATCAATGCTAAGCCCCAGATACAATAAATGCGGCACCTACATTATTACAAAATGATCAAACTCTTGGCCTCTTCATTAAGAATTCAACCATGTGAAATGCCTTGCAACGGTTTGAAAAAAAAATTCGGCGATTGTATTCCTGTAAAGAAGGGCGTGAATAGGAATGCATGGAATGAACAAGTTTGCAGATGATCTGCAGTGTTAACATGTATTCTTAAGTCTACATGAGTGTGAGGCTGCGCCTATATTCTGGTATAAACTTCATAAAGCCCGAACATTTTTTCTTAGAATTTGTGTAGGCCTGTTTACTTGCAAGAAGCCTATGAGAGTTTCAACAAATAATTGCAGAAATCGTGTTTTAGTAAACATCTTTGTGAATGACATTTTATGCATGCAAAAGCAAGTAAGACTGCACAAAAGCTTCAATAAATATTATGCCCAGTTATATAAAACATTCTAGTTTTTTGTTTTCAAAGTTTTTACGCACATACCGTTTTGCTGGAAATATTTGTATGCCTGATTACATACGAGCTGCTTCAGCCATCTTTAGACGAATAATTTCCCCGAATGTTTTCGAGTAAAAAGAGCGTGAATAGACTTTTGGGTATGCAGAAGTGAGAAGACTGAAACACTGTTTGAAATTCAATGTTAAGCCTCATTTTCAATAAAAGCTGGGCTTATGTTGGAAAAATTTATAAATATTTGGACATTTTTTGTAGGAACAGATGTATGTGGGTTAACTTACAAGAAGTGTAAAGCATTTTTTTAGAAATATATCTGCTACAGTGTTGTAGTACACCAGGGCGAATATTGTTTTGTGCAGCAGTAGTGACAAGGGCCCAACTGTTTTTTTTTTTTCAAATTCAGTCTTGAGCCTAAGTCAAAGGTACTGCTGCACTTAAATTGCGGTTAAAACGTCAAGAATGGGTTAACGTGTTTGTACGTGTTTTTACTTACAAAGTCCTTACGAGAATAAGAAAAATTTCAGCGTTTGTATATCAGTAAACAAGGGCTTATATAGAATATCGTTGCATGCAGAAAGACAACTGTGCCGCAGTGTTTAACAATATATCTTAACCTTACCGACCGTACTGAGCCTCCAATTTTGTAAATATTTCTAAAATGCTGCACCTCTTCTGTTACATTTTAGTACCAGCTTGGCTTACAAGAAGCCTACAAAAGATTTGTAATCTTTTCAGCGAATGTGTTTAAGTAAACACATCCGGGAATAGCATTTAGTGCACGCAGAATCGAAAAAACACTTGATTGCCTCAGTTTCAATGCTAAGCCTCAGTGACAACAAATGCTGTACCCAAATCAATGTAAAATTATCAAACTCGGTTCTCTTCAGTAGGAATTTTTGTATAATAAAGTTCTTAATATGGTTTGAGAAAAAATGAGCCATTATGTTCCTGTAAAGCAGGGCGAATAAGGAATGTAGTCAATGAACAAGTTCGCAGATGCTCTGTAGTTTTCAAATTTATAGTTAAGCTTGTATGACTGTAGGGCTGTACCGATATTTGGGTAAAAGCTTCGTAATTCCAGAACCTGAACTGTAAAAATTTGTGTATGCCTGTTTACTTGCAACTAGGCTACGACAGTAAAAAAATATTAATTGCAGAGATTGGATTTGAGTAAACATCTGCGTGAATGACGTATGGTGCATGCAGAAGCGACAAAGAGTTGACGAGAGTTTAAAATAAGTAGTATACGCAGTAAATTCAAAGGTTCTACAGTGTTGTAAAACTTTTACGCAGGTAACCCTTCTTTTGACATTTTTGTTTGCCTGTTTACTTACTTGATGGTTCAGGCAATTTTCACACGAATAATTTCAGCGAACGTTTATGCCAGAAGCTTAGGGCATTTTTTTAGAAGAATAATTTCAACAGTTGAGAATTTCAAAATTTCCAGAACTATTTCAACTAAGAGTGAACGAGTGTTTCAAATTATTATATACGTAATATTTAAAAGGTTCTCCTACATTGTTATAAAAAATTTTAACTCAAGTAACCCTTCTGTTGAAATTTTTGCATGCCTGTTTCCGTACAAGATGGCTCATGCATTTTCGAATGAATAATTTTAGCAAACGTTTTCCAGTACACAAGAGTGGGAATATAATTTTGAGCATGCGGAGGCAACAAATATTTCAAATTGGATGTTAAGACTCACTGGCATGAAAGGATTGGCATATGTGGCAAAAAATTTAAATCTCGGGACCTCTGCTGTAGGAACACATGTATGTGGATTTAATATAAGAAGCTTAGGGCTTTTTTTTCATAACAACAATTTCAGCAGTTTTGTTCTAGTAAACAAAGGCTAACATGGTTTTGTGTAGCAGGAGGCCAAAAGCGCACTGTTTTTATTTTCAACATGAATGTTAAAGGAACGCCCTTCGAACGTAGAGGGTTCGCAAGCCCGAACCTGCTTGACGAAGTAACGCAAATCCACATGAGAACAGGTCACCGGTTTATTCCGGGAGTACAAAGGAAGGAAAAAACATAGAAAGCAACTTTTGAGGCACTGTTACGGTAGTACAGCCAGCGTGCGCGTAAAGACAACATTGCGGCAGTTGAAGAACTGCTAGTACAGAAAGGTACGGCCTGGTGCTGTACACTCACGACGATGTCTTCAGTCACTTGTGCCGACGACGGGTAAAGAGCGTCCGCCGCGGACGCTGGTTGCTCCTCGCTGTCCGGGCGTCATTGCCGTGGCTGGCCGCCCGACGGTCCCGTCCGCAGCCCGCGGAAGCAGTCGCTCTCGCGTGTGCCCCGATGCGCACTGCCCCCGCGCTCCTGTGAGCGCCGCTTTTTCGCCACTCCGTTGGTTGGGCGCATGTTCCGGATTGTATGCGCAATACACGTATTTGTCCCGTCTCACTGTTCATCAGACACGCGAGCACGGGCTCATGACACACTGACGCCACTATTGCTGTTCGACGTGCGCACTTCAGAGTAATCACCCTGCGCGGGTGCTCATAGGGGCTGCATCCCTACAATGTTTAGCCTCAATAAAAAAATCGCTGGACATACATTGTCGTAATAACGTCATTTCTGGGCCTCTTCAGTATAATGGACGTGGTTTCACTTCCAAAGAACTTACGACAGTTAAGAAAAATTTCACTGATTGCGTAGCAGCAAACCAGGACTTGCATGGGCTATCGTTGAATGCATAAAGGACAAGTGCGGTGCAGTAACCCTGGGCCTCTTCAATACACATTCTTGCATGTGAAAGTTCTTCCAAGGGTTTGAGAAAAAAATTCTGCAATTCTATTCCTGCAAACGAGTGCATGAATAGAAATGCAATAATTGAACAAGTTGGCAAATGATCTGAACTGTTCACATTTATTCTTAAACCTCCCATGAGTGTGAGGCTGTGACTATATTCTCGTAAAAACTTCTAAAGCCAGAATACATTTTGTAGGAGTTTGTGTATGACGTGGTGACTTGCAAGTAGCCTAGGACGGTTTGAAAAAAAAATTGCAGAAATGATGTTTGAGTGAACACCTCCGTGAATGAGATTTCATGCATCCAGAAGCAACTAAGACTACACAAATGCTTCAGGTAAATCTTAGGCCCCAGTTATATAAAACGTTCACCTTCACTTTTAATAAAATTTTTAACGCAATACCTCTTCGCAGGAAATATTTGTATCCCTGTTTACGTGCAAGATGGTTCAGGCGTTTTCAGATGGAGAAGTTCAGCGTATTTGGGCATGCAGAATTTTGGGCATGCAGAAGTGACAAGACCGCAGCGTTGTTGGAAAATCAGTGTTAGCCTCCAAGTCAATAAATACTGGGATTATGTTGTGAAAATTTCTGAATATTTGGACCTGTTTTCTAGCAACACATGTGTGGGTTTAATTCAAAGAAGCCTAACCCATTTTCGTAGAAATATTTCAAATACTGTGTTCTAGTAAACCATGCCAAATGTGGTTTTGTGCAGCAGGAGTGACAAGAGCCCAACTTTTTCAAATTGAATGTTAAGCCTATGTAAAAGGTAATGCTGCTCTTACATTGCGGTTAAAAGGTGAACTATGGTTTCCTTCAGTAGAAATTGTACGTGGTTTTACTTCAGAGACTTCAAAAAATTTCAGCATTTGTAAACCTGGAAACAAGGGCTAGCATAAAATTTTGTTGCATGCAGAAGAGACAAGTGTGCTGCAGTGTTTGAAATTCAATGTTAGCCTCATTGTCAATAAAATCTGGGCTTACGTCCTGATAATTTCTGAATATTTGAACCTGTTTTGTAGGAACACACGTATTTGGTTTTACTTTCAAAAAGTTCAAAGCATTTTTTTAGAATTACTTCAGCTACTGTGTTCTAGTAAACCTGGGCAAATATGTTCTTTTGCAGTAGGAGTGACAATGGTCCTACTGTTTATTTTTGCAAATTGAATGTTCAGCCTAATTTAAATTAATGCTGGACACACAATACGGACAAAACGTCAACTATGGGTCTCTTCAGTAAAAATTGTGCGTGGGTATACTTACAGAGAACTTACTGGAGCTAGAAATAAGTTCAGCCTTTATAAACCAGTAGACAAGGGCTTGCACAGAACATCGTTGCATGCTGAAGAGACACGTGTGCTCCAATGTTTAACAATAAATCTTAACCTTACTGACCATGAGGCTGTTCTTGCAATTTTGTCTTTATTTCTGAAACACTGCTCCTCTTCTTTAAAAGTTTCATAGCGGCTTGGCTCCAAAGGAGCCTAAACATTTTTATAATAATTTCAGTGCTTCTGTTTTAGTAAACAGGTTCATAATCAGGATTTAGTGTATGCATAATCGACAAGGACAATGCATTCGCTCGTATTCAACACTAAGCCCCAGTGACAATAAATGCGGCAGCTACAGCATTGTGAATTATTAAAATCTCGGCCCCTCAGTAGGAATTCTTGAAATTTAAAGGTCTTCCAACGGTTTGAGAAAAAAAAATTTGTTATTGTATTCTTGTAAACGAGGCTGTGAATAGGAATGCATTAAATGGACAAGTTGGCAGATGATCTGTAGTATTGACATTTATTCCTAATGCTCCTTGAGTGTAAGGAGCCGCCGATATTCTCGTGAAAATTGCTTAAAACCAGAACCTCTTGTGTTGGAATTTGTGTATACCTGTTTACTCTGAAGTAACCTACGACAGTTTCCAAAAAAATAATTGCAACATTTGTTTTGGGTAGGCATCTGCGTGAATGAGATATTCTGCATGCCGAAGCAACTAACTTTACACAAGTGCTTGAAATAAATAAAATACCCCTGTTATATACAAGGTTTTCTTTCATTGTTGTTAAATTTTTTAATGCAACTACCTCCTCGCTGGAAATATTTGTATGCCTGTTTACGTACGAGATGCTTCATGCGTTATCAATGAATAAGTTCAGCTAACGTTTTCTAGTCAATAAGAGCGTGAATAGAATTTTGGGCACGAAGAAGCGACAAGACTGCAGCACTTTTAGAAACTAAATATTAAGCCTCGCTGCAATAAAAGCGTGACATGTGTAGTGAGTAATTTCTTAATCTTTCGACATGTTCTTTAGGAACACATGTATGTGGGTTTACTTTAAAGAAGCATAAAGCATTTTTTTTAATTTGTCAACTACTGTGTTTTAAAAAACAAGAGGGAATATGGTTTTGTGCAGCAGGAGTGACAAGGGACCCAGGGTTTGATTATTAAATGCGACGCTGAGAGCATCTCTTGTCGGCGGCCCTGTCCTTCCTGCGTGCGTCCGTCGTCGTCGTCGGCGTCCGCACTCTCCTCCGCTCGCCCCTCTTCTCTCCGATAGCGAACACCCTCTCGCGAGGGTCATTGGATTCGATTGGATTGGATTGGCTTGGCTTGGCTTGGCTTAGATTGGATTGGATTCGGAAGGGATTCGAATAAGGTATATTGTGTTGGATTGTGTTGCGTCATAGCCGTGGCAGACGCACGGGCGCCGGCGCGTGCCCAGATGAGAGCGAACACTCTCTCTCTCAATATTTGCGGGTGTGCGGCACCGCGCGCTCTCAGTCCGCCGGTGGGCGGTGCTGCGCGTGGTGCTGGGCATGTGCAGTACTCTCTCTCTCCGCGGTCTCCTCTCCTTCGGGCGCGCTCTGTAGCTCTCCGCTTGCGCTTGAACCAACCTCAGCGTCGCATCACACCAGGGTTCCCGCGAGAGATATGTAGTGGAAATTTTTTAGTGGTAATTTTTCTCGCACTGTGTTTTAGTAAACCAGTGCGAGAATGGTTTTGTGAAGTAGGAGAGAATAGGGCTCCACTGTTTTATTTTTTTCAAATTGAATGTTGAGCCTCAGTGAAAAGTAATGGTGTGCTTACATTGCAAAGAAAATGTCCTCTATTGCCATTTACAGTAGAAATTCTACGTGGTTTTACATACAAAAAACTTACTTAAATTCCAGCATTTGTATACCAATAAACCAGTGGTTGTATAGAATATCATTGCATGCAGAAGTGACAACTGTGCTGCAGTGTTTAACTATAAATTTTACCCTGTGAAACAAAAGGCTGTGCCTGCAATTTTGTAAACATTTCTAAAACACTGCTCCTCTTCTGTATTTTTTTTATCGGATTTGGTTACTTGGAGCCTACAACAGTTTATAATTATTAGCAGTGATTGTGTTTAATTAATCACGGCAGGGAATAAGATTTATGCAGGCAATATCGACAAGGACACCGCATTCTCTCATACTCAATGCTAAGCCGCAGTGACAAGAAATGCCGCAGCAACATCATTGTAAAATTATCAAGCTCTGGGCATCATCAGTAGGAATTGTTGCACGTTAGACACCTTCCAATGGTTTGAAAAAAATTCTGTGATGAATGATGATGATGGTTGGGTTTTTTGGCCAAGGTCAGCTGGGGAAAAGAGCGCCGAAGAAAATTATACAAGAGGAAACCGTGGCTACTAAAATGTGTAAGCCAGAATAACAGTAAAAAAAACAAAATCAATGGAGGACGGCTGGTGTATAGGTACAGGTTTGATTACGCATGATAAGATATCACGTTTTAAATGTTAACATAAGACAAATATTTAAAAACGCCTTGCACAGAGACGATGGCATTGTCACCCAAAAACAAGGAAGGGTGTAGCTTTGCGTTGCGATGTTGTTGTCTAATGTGTGGCTTCATGTCTGCGTACGGCACTGTTGCTATTTCCACGGTATTCAAGAGTGTACGAGCAGTGGCCATTTGATCTGCGGTTTCATTCCCGGCTATTTCACAGTGGCCAGAAACCAAACATATTGTTATTCCAAGACTTGAGGCGTATGCCGACATAAGGCCCTAAAAACAAGATTGATTACATAATTTTTTGAGCGTTTTCTTGACAAAAGTGCACGTACAACACTAAGAGATTCTGAAAACACTATGGACTGTAAAATTTGATTTTGAACGATGTGATGTAAAACAAGTAAAATGCCGTGTGCTTCAGCAGTAAAAAGTCTGTTGTGGGAGTTCATTCTTTTACACACGTTGATGTTGGGCCCATGCGCAGCACAAGACACAGCCGTAGCTGTGTTTGATGCGTCGCAGTAATACTCTGCGCATTGATACTTCTCCTTCACGAAGAGAAAATGCTGAATAATGGCTACCCTTGGTGCCTTGTTTTTGTCAAATTGCAGAAAGGAGAAGTCACAACAAACTGCCCGAGTTGCCACAGCGCAATAAAATCAGTAATGGGTGTGTTGTGGATGTGTGAAAATCACACAGCCAGCTCAGAAGCTTCTGCTCTCACTCTGAGAGGGAACGGCATGGAAATAGATGGACGATTTGCAAAGAGCTGCTCTGATGATGCATCGTGAATGGTTAAATTAAAAGGAGGAATTGTCATAGATATGATTTTAGAGGCATACAACAAGTTTGTGTATGTCCTCTGGTAGTACAGGGACCATTTGTGACACTCGGCATACAGGCTTTCAATGGGGCTATTGCGAAAGGCCCCACAGGCAAGACGAATCCCCAAATGAAGCACTGGGTCAAG